>RJWM01007302.1:0-78864 GCA_004363535.1 Dasyprocta punctata
TCTCTGTCAAGATAGGTTTTTTAGACTACAGTAAATAAGTTTCTTTCTTGTTTTTAAATGAAACAAATAGCTTTGAATAATTCCCACTGAACAGTGAAATTTTAGCCAAATGTTAGCTAAAATGCAATTAAAAAGTATATATGCCAGCAACTAAATAGAGAACCCTCCCAGTATTATTGAGACTATTATATGCCACTCTCCAATCTGGATGCAAGACTGCATGTTTTTCTAGCATAGAAAAAATGTTCTGCCAGTCCCTCTGTTGCAATTTCTTTTGGAAATTGCATCTTTAGAAGACAAGCATATATCTTACTGAACTATTAGCATCACTTTTCTCCCACCTATAAAATGTCTGCTTTTATCCACCTCCCCTCAACAGTCACAGTTATCACTTCCACAAACACATGCATATCTTAAGCTAAACTGCTCAGTTTGTATAAAAAGAAAATGTCTGGGCATGATGGCGTATTTTATCTGACAGCTCTCCCCATTGCTATTAAAGCATTTGTTATTCTCTGATTATTACCTTTAGTGGTTGTTTTAAATGATGGATAGATCACTAGAATTGTAGTAATTGCCTATACAAGAAAATATCAGAAATCATTAAGAGGGTTCAAATTTCATTCATTTGTATGTAATTGAATGAAGTCATACAAAACAGGGACTAATTATATGTTCTTTGCCCCACAGTGTGAATATAGCTCTGGTTTCCAAATGGGAAATTCTTGTTTCAGAAATCAGTCAATGGTTTCATAAATATCTGATTCAGAACCTCAGTTTGAACCTCAAAGGGATCAAATGTACAGAATTATTTTATTTATCAAAATATCCCTCCAGGTCAGTCATTGGAGGGACAAGCAGGGGTAACTGACCACCAGGTTTTCCAAATGCAACTCTCCTTCCCTTTTGTGAAAAATCTGGCGTGATTGTGTTTCATACATAGTATTCCCTTTCCGAACTGCAAGTTCACACTCTTACTTGAAATCCAGGCGAAAACTCAGCACATTGAATGGCTTGTTTCAAGAACAGGCGTGGAGTAGCGACCTATCAAGTGATGACAATTTTTAGATGTATTGGGTCCTGAAAAGGTGTTTGAAACAAGAATCAAATTAAAAAATGAGTGGTTACATATGTGTAACTGAGTCTGTTGCGAGCCATTACAGTGGAATGTATTGAGGCCGCCATTTGCCTTCGTTCCAGAGACGCTCACTATCAATGTGAAGGGCAGCTGTGCCATTTTCTTGGCTTCTGGGCATGGTAGTGACTGTGCTGTGTGGACTGGGGGCAGGACTCACCTTGGAGCCCAGTCCAGGGCTCCCATTTGTGAGAAACATAATCGCAGTGGTAATTATTTGACTGCTGAAATATTACTTTTCAAACATGAGCACCCCTCCCCCCTTTTAACAAGGTCTGTATCTATTTTTATCTAACCCAGCAGTAGTCATAACAGCCATCTCTCTTCTAAGGGAGAAATGAGCTATCAGTTTTTCTCAGGCTTGAGCATTCTCCCACCTGTCCTCAATTTAATGCACAAATGAAAGCCCATAAATCTTTGTGACATTTTGGCATAAAGTACCTACTTCAGATGACTCCTTTAGGAAACTCTGAACCCAGGTGTTTGGTTTTTGCATAAACTTTGCAAAATGAGAATTGTAACACAACTGTGTATGCACACACACACACACACACACACACCCCTCCTGCGGAAGGTGGTTGCATGTGAAATGTGCAGAGCCAAAGGGATGTGAGTGGGGGTAGGTGAGTAACATGTGTGCAAACTTAATATATCTTTTCCTCACCTTAAGTTGGACCCAGACAGTTAAATTATAATTACAGCCCCATCTGGAGGGGGAGAGCATACAGTACTCCAGTGCTCCAAGCCTTTCAGCCATGGGTACTTTGTCAGGTAAAATAAACACACGTCCTGTTTTCAGCCTAGGGTCAAACTCAACAAAAGCTATGAAAGATGGGATGCTCAGCAAGAACTAGATTGTGAAATGGTCAGAATGACAGCAACCACAGGAAGAAGGAATGAAATGGTTTGTTACTTCTCTCAAGCCAGATGGCTCAGGGAGGCTGTTTAAGGCCCACCTTAAAGGGATATAAATCCTCAGCAAAACTCATGGTAGATTGGTGCTGGTGATGGAACAGGAAAGAATCCTTCCATGGTTGAGAAATTAGTCCTGAGAAAGTCAGGAACCAGGCTAGACCCTGCCCATACTTCGAGTATTTTCACTGGATCATCATCTCTGAGGTTGTAAAACTGGAAACATTTGGTGACAGTACTCCCTGCCTCATAAAAGAAGCTAGTTGTGTTGTCTCAAAGAAAGAAGCGGGTAAAAGAGAAGCAGAGAAGAGAGAGATGGAGGATCCTGGCTATATCTGCATCCTTGGCTGTCATAATCCCTGACCTCAATTCGGTCCACAATTTGATTAAACAGACTGATCAATTTTCCCTTTTTGCCTAATCTAGATCCAAGTGTCTGTCTCTTGCTATAAAAAGGGCTCAGTCTGAGACTACAATGACAAAATGAAATTTAAGAGTGGATACTTTTGTTAATCTAATAGTAGCAAAGCTAGAAATAATAATTGATAACACTTATTGAGGATTCATTGTATACCAAACCTATCCAAAGAATGTCTTATATACATTATATTATACACACACACACACACACACATATATAAAACATCCATGTTGTTACCTTCATACATGTGTGTATATGTATGTGTGTAGACACAGAAATTACTTAATCCATGCAACCTCATGAGGTAGAAGCGGTTATAAGGAAATCAACTCACAAAATGGGGAAGAGACTTGCCCAAGGTATTACGCCTTGTAAGGTGAAGGCAGACTTCAAATCCAGGCTGTAGTCCTGTATCCCCCATAAATGGATCATGAGAATTTACAGTACTACATCACTCCCACCCCCTTAAATGCTGATAAACATCGTCAAGTGAGAAAGAAGTGGAATTAAAGCAAGCATGTCTATGAATTAGGTTTAGGTCTACAACAATTTTATCTGTACCACTGCCAAAACTAAATGACAGTTTCTGATTCCCTAATAAATTACTGTGAACTTTGATTTCCCCATACCTTTTTCCTTTTGTTTCTTTAAAAACTGTGTTTTAGGGGAAGATACTGTATATATGAACATTATATGGCATATATGTTATAGTAAGATGGCAGATAACAGACAACAAAAAGTTAATCCTCATGGATTCTCTTGGGGGCAATTAGACTTGAGAAGGTACCAGAACATCCCGGAGAACATATTAAAAGCACAAATTGTTGTGTTTCTGATGCATCAGAATTGGGTTTAGAGAACTTGTAATTCTAACAAGTTCTTGAGTAAAGTGCATGCCACTGGTTGGGCACCACACTTTGGGAACCTTCACCCTGTGGCAAAGGCAGCAGACTGATTTATACATACGTTTGAATCTTTTGATCAGTCTAACAAAATCAGCCAGTTTGCTTCCCTAGTTATACTGCTGATGATTTAGCACATCTGGTGTGTGTTCCAGCTTGGCCCCATCAGGTGGATGTATTTCCAGAGTACCAAGACTACCGTGACACGCTGAGATCTTTGAGCATTTTTATTTGAAATAAAACATTAAGCCACTATTTTACATAACAGTTTATTATATAAAAGTAAGTTGAAATGGCACATTTCTATTTGTTGTCTAATAAATTAACAGATCTTTGTCTTCAGGGTTTGGTGCCAAGAGATTACCAAATATGTCCTGAAGGTGCTTGTGTTCATAGTTTCACTTGCAACTTAGGATGAGAATGCAAGAAATGACCTTAACATTATCATCAATTACTTTAGTAGACACTTGTCATGCAAAGGAGTTGTAGTTAAATTTTACTGAGGTCATTTTGCTCTTCATTATTTAAATGAACTAGAAATAGATTTGATCAAAAAATGAATTATAATTTTGTTTTCAAGATGCAAATATATTCTTTGAACTGTGGGTGAACTATACCTTTCTCTTCAATGCCAAATTTCCAGTTTGAAAAATTCATCTGGCTGGAAACATTTCTCATAGCCAATAAAGTGTCTCACTTGTACTCACAAGTTAGTTTAACTGAACAAAGAGGGAAGCAAAGAATATCTTTAAAATTTTTTTTTCAAGAAACTATTCTCCTCCTCCTCTTCCTCCTCCTCCTTCTTCCTCTTCGTGGTGGTCATGGTGGTGGTGGTCATGGTGGTGGTGGTGGTAGTATTGGTGGTGGTGGAGGTGGAGGTAGTACTAGTTTTTATGAGAGAGACTGACCTGTAGCTTTCTTTTCTTGTAATGGCTGTGTCATGTTTTGGTCCCAGGGTTGTGCTGACCTCATAAAATGAACTTAAAAACTGTGGCTTTTCTTTAAACTTTGAGACAGTTTATATAACATTGTCATTGCTTATTCTTAAATGTTTGGAAGGCTTCAACCTGAAATCATCTGAGCCTGGAGTTTTCTTTATAGGAAGGTTTTTAATTAAAAATTCAAATTCCTTTACAGATCTCTTATTTTTTTCCTGTAATAGTTTTGATATGTTGTATTTTACAAGGGATTCATCCATTTTATCTAGGTTGTTGAATTCATTAGTAAAAAGCTATTCAAAATATCCCAGTATAATCCTTTAAAATCTACATGGACTGCAACAGTGTGACCCTTTTATGTGTGGATGCAGTGATTTTCTCTGTCTTCTTTCTTTCTTGATCAGTTTTGTCAGGAGTTTATCAACTTAGTCATCTTTTCAAAGAATCAGCTTTCAGCTTTGTTAGGTTTCCTCACTGAATATCTGTTTTCCTTGCTTCTGTTCTAATCCATAGCTGTCCTTTCTCTTTTTTTCTTTGAGTTTAATTTTTCAAACTATTTATAGTTTACTGCAATAGAAGCTTTGATCATTTGTTTTACTCCTCCTTCTTTGGTACTATATGTAATATATAAAAACCACAAATTCGCATGAGCTGTCTCCCACCATTTATGATGACATATTTTATTGTTATTCAGTTCAAAATATTTTCTAATTTCTGTTTCAATTACCTCCAGCTCATAGGTTATACAGAAGTGGGTTGCTTAATTTCTAAGCATTTGGAGATTTTTCCAGTTACCTTTCTATTGTTGGAGGGTTTTCTAGATACATATCTTTCTAATTTAATTCCACTGAAGTGAAAAGTGTCTTCCTTTGAAATTTGCTTGGCTTTGCTGTTTATTCCAGCATATGGACTATTTTAGTGAATGTTCCATAAATGCTTAATGCTGCCTTGTTTTGAACTGAATCACTCCCAGGTCAACTGGTGTTTGGCACATGGCTCTCAAATCAATATCTGGTGGGTTGGATAGGTACACAGATATGTGGAGGATGAATGTTTAGTTGGAAAAATAATCATTTTACATCCATTTGTACGTATCGACTAGCTGTCCTCCTCCAGGTAGCACTAGGTTGTTCTAGTTTTAATTAGAGGTTCTCCTTACACAGTATAAGACCAAACATCTAAAAATATTCTGTGGTGTAAAATGGTACTTACTCAGGTTGGAGCTGTCACCAATTAATTCCAGCTGGTTTCCTTTACTAATGCAGAAGCTACACAGTTTCAAGTAACTATTCGACTTTGCAATGTAATTTTACATGCTATGTCTTCCTTAAAGGATCTGTGACATGCACATTTCACTGATAAGTGAGTGGGACTCTGGATATAGGTGTTGATGGATTAGAATTTAAAGATTATAATTCTGGGAAAGATGGAGGAGAATTATCCTTATATGCTTTTTTTTTAACTTGTTGTTTTAAGTGAAAGTATATTTTCTTTCTGATTTTTTGTATAACGTATATTACTACCTCCCTGTCACCAAGAAGATGGGCTGGGCCTTTATAACCATTATCATTAATAGTTTTCACCACTGTCTTACAAACCATTTCCAATACACAAATGGGAACTGAGACCCCAGAGGCGATAAGTGCAACTTCAATGGCTGGGGAATTGTAAGACTTGGACAGTCGTATCCCTGATCCTACAGATGATGCCCTTCTTGCTGGCACACGTGTTACCTCCCTCTTTATGTTGACCAGGGAAAACAATTCAATCAATAATATTTAGGAGTTGTCATGGACTGTTCATCCCCCTTTCCCCATATGTTGAAACCTAACCCCAATGTGACAGTATTTAGAGGTGGGCCTGTGGGAAATGACACAAATGGGATTAGTGGCCTTATAAAAGGAACCCCAGTGAGCACACAGTGAGTGGATGAGAAGACGGCCATCTGTGAACCAGAAAGAGGGTTCTCACTAGATGTCAAATCTACCAGAGACTTGACCTCAGACTTCTTAGTTTCCAGAAATATGAAAAATAAATTTCTGTTGCCTATAAGCCACCTAGTTTATGGTATTTGTGTTATAGCATCCCCAAAAGACTAAGGGGTTAAGGATAAAGGTGTGTTTTTTGTAAATGTATACTAAGATCTCACATAGCAATTTACTCTTCACTGTTTGTGATGACCAGTCTGGCACAGATGTTTAAGAATTGCCCTTATTTGTATGTCTTATGCCTCCTCATTTTTTGGGTTACACATTAATTTTTTGCCAGCCTAGTGGGGAAAACAAGGTGTTTCCAATTATTTTCAGTATTCAAATTTAACTGTGTAATCAACAGTTCTTGTCTCTTTGCTTTTATTTTGTGCAATTCTGCTTCAGACCAAAAGCTATTCAGAGTCTGGGCCCTACTATCAGAGGAAATAAGCTCTTCTTTGAGTATTACCCAAATGTTTCCTCCTCAGGAAGTCTTTCTAACACCCTATGCTCATTCTCCTGTGCTTACTTTGTTTTTCTTCATAGCTCTTATCAGTACACCTTAAAAAAACCAAAAAGCAAACCAAAACAAAAAACTATCTTTCTTCCACAAGGATAAAATAATCTCCCTAAGAGCAGGAATGTGGTCTTGGTTACTACTGTCTACTCAGGGCCCACGACAATCCCTGATTAGTAAGAAGACCCTGCATAACTGTGAGTGAAGCTGTGCACTTTCCAGCTCAGCACTCCCTGGCTGCCAGGTGGGCATGGAAACTAACTGTCCTTGGCATGTAGACATTCTATGTGATGTGGAATCACTTCCTGAAATACCTTTACACTGTGGTTATTAATTGATTCTTGTTAAGTAAGCCGAGAGCTAAGTCCCTTACTATGATTTGGATTCTAAACAAAAATCCTTGGTCAGGATAAATTAAGCTAATGATTCTCAAACTTTGTTTTTATCAATTGCTGGTGTTCATTACTAATGGGCCTACAGCCTGCTTTAAAACTTGCCACCTTAAGGGGGATTGAGAGTCTCATTCCTGGGTCAATCTAAATGAGTGCTGTCATATTTGAATCTTCTAAGTGGTGAGCTTCATGGTTTGAAGCAATGTTTTCCACTTTGAAAAACTGCCTTAGACAGTGAAAATTGTCATCCTTGTGGAGGGACGTCTTGGAGCGGATGCTGGTCCTCATTTAGGGCACAGTTCTCACAGGAGAGGGGATCGGATGACTGGGATGTGGGAAGGAACGAGTCAGCCTTTTATGTGTGTTCACTTTTGGGCTCAACCTTACATAGTTCTTCACTTCGAATGTGCTATGTACTATACATGACTATTACTTCATTAGTACATGTAAATTATTTATAAATGCTCAGGTGGAACCACAAGAGATTACTGATTTTCAAATTACTTTGATCTATGAAAATGGCAGTTATCATAGTTCAAAAACAAACTTACATGTATTTAAAAAATTGCCACCTTCAAAGTTTTATAATACTGGTCTTCTCCCAAAGTACAGGATAAGATGTTAGTGGGTAATAGACTATTATGAATTACTTAGCGTTCTCCCTCTCTATAATTTCCTTTTAAAATCTGGTGCCACCTATCTCATTAAAAACTTCAATAGTAGCAGTGAATGTGTTGGAAGGGCACTGACACGATGAAGCACATACATTTTGACCTCATCTTGCTTCCAAGGATGCTCAGTCAGGTCCTGGGAAGGCAGCCATGAATATGATAATCAGAGAGATTATTTTGTTCTTGTGGGAGAGAAAAAGACAGTTTCTTGAAAAAAAAAGTACAATATTGACAGTTGAGTTTGTTAATTTATGTACCTATAACATAGGCATAGTTTCAGTTTGTAGGTCATGTACAGGAAAAAAGTTATCAATATGCCCTGGGAATCTACAGAGAAAACATTACTTCCAGATGTTCTCCCCAGGATGTGGAGGAACCCTGGGGCTAGAAATGGTCCTCAGCCCTGAGCTCTGATCAGAGCCTGGCATTGTGATCCATGCTGCACACCCCATGATGGGTATTTTAGCTGCAAATTCATCAACGGTCTGTTGCTTATATTTGTTTTCTCAGCCAGTAAAAAATAGCTTCATCTACAGAGATTCCATCTGAATACAAACAGTCCCAAGCTTTAGAAGACTCTCCAACAAAGCTCTCAGGGTATGTATGTTTTGGGAGTAATCATCTCCAGGCAACATTGGTCTGGGCCCTAGAAGTTGTCATTGCTGTCATCTTCCTGAGAAATTCTTCATCCTTTTCAGTGCTCATATATGGGCTTTTTCATGCAAAGTCCATCATTTTGAATTGAATTTCAATAACTGCTGATGGCCGACAGCCAGCCTGAAAATGTCCCTGCTTGTGAGTGGAGCCTCAGTGAGCCTATTTGGAAGCAGCCTGGCATTGGTTTTAGTAACAGACTAGGCCATATCCAGAGAATATTTTGTGATATTTATTTTTATAACATGAATGAGCAAAACATTCAAGAAAGTGCTGATGGGGCTCTCATTCTTCAACTCCATCTTATAAAATAGAAATACAGATTTTTGATTCGAACCCCCCCAGGCCTACCCCATTTTCTCTTTTTTTCCAGTGGGGGATGATCTTTGCCAGCTTTGGCAGAAGGAAGGATGTGTTGAAATGCTGTAAATTACGGTTAATGTGATATGATTCTGTTTATCCTTGTCCAACAGAGTTGAACCTACCAATTTTTCCTTCTTGGCTTCCCATGAATTAAGGCAACCAGAGAATAGCCAGTTGGAAGAATGGATCATTTTCTTTTTCAGTCTGAGTCAAAAACAGGCACAGATGATGAATGTTGGCCCTAAAGTAAAGCTTTCTTGGCTTTGATGAGATATTCAGAAAAGACCCAAGACACTGCCAGATTTAACTTTGAAGAAAAAGGATTATGTTCTGGGATGTAAAGAATTGAAAGTATGATTCAATTTCCTAGACAAGATTCACACTCATACAACCGAAATGGAAAATGCCAGTGATTTCACAGCTAGGACTTGAATACTGAATAGTTGGCTGCCATCTTTGAGATTTTTTTGAGAACTGGGAAGCAGAAAGTTACTGACTCATTACAGAGCCCTGTGCCTTCGCAGCCAAGCCACTTGAATGCGAAGGACTCAGCCACTGTAGTTGCCATGGTGCTAAATGATCAGTGTGATAAAGCTATTCATGTCCCAATCACTAACTGGGTTTGTTGGGTAAGTGCGGCATTTGTCAGATTTTTATTAGAAGGTAGAGCATTGATGGAGTTTTGTTTTCACGGATTTTGAAGTTTTAAGAAGGGGCTGTCTTAGTTCTGTGGAGTTCTTTTGGTAAGAGATCTTTAAAAATCAAATATGTTGGCAAGAATGATCATAAATAATAATAATAATAATAAAAAGATCCAAATCGAGCATTTTCAGGCCTGCTTTGCTTTCACGATGGCACATTGTGATTAAGATTTGATTATATAGCAATGTCTTAAAAAGAACAATGAAGGACAATTTAAGAAAAAGTCCATTCTGTCCCACATATAATGATTAGCTTGTAAAAATGTGTAAGAAGTGGTTAGGAGAATGTGATGTGAACTTAAAAAAAGGGTGCAGATGATGAACACTCTGGGGTTTTCTATTTGTGGACTGTGCAAGAAGAGAACAAGAAGTGAGTAAGAAGCAAGCCCTCCCTGTGAGTTGGTGCCACGCGCAGGCTACTGAGGGGAGAGCCAGACACCAACCACTCCTGGTGTGCAGGCTGGGAGACAAGAAAAGTCCCTCTCCCCTGCCGCCATATGCAACCAGCTAATCTGGAGAAACATAGGCTGTGATGATAGCTATTGAGGTAAAATACAATTTAATGCTTGTAGTGTTTGGAGTTTCACTGGCTTTGCATGTCTAAAGCCAGTAGTCTGATCATCTATTTAGAGGTTAACAATACACAATGTAGCATCTATAGGTAATCTCCTTCTGAAGGTGGTGGCCATTGTTAATTCCCTATTATCTTGTTTTAAAGTCCTGTATCATTTTTATTGCTTTGTTGGGTTGGGCTTTATTCTGTTTTGTCTTGTTTGATTTCATTATGTCCAATGGCTTGGGCAGCTATTTCAAAGATAACAAGATATCTTATGATAACCATTTTGGATTTACTATTGTCTTGTTTTGCATTCATTGTTTGTTTTTATTGGTTCTATTCATTGTTTTTATTGGTTCTATTCTGTTCTGTTTTGTTTGATTTTTACTATGTCTGAGGGTATGGGAAGCTATTTTGAAGATAACAAACAGGCATGGTGACCATTGTTGATTTCCTTTTATCTTGTTTTGGAGTCTTGTATCACTTACACTGTTTTGTTTTGATTGGCTTTATTCTGTTTTATTTTGCTTGGTTTTGTTCTCTTTAAAATAAAAATAAAAATAAAATAAAACAGAGACACATGATGCTTATGTGTGTAGGGAAAGAAATGGCCCCTAGGAACTCTTCTGAGATTACCCTGATAACCTGATTTCCTTATTGCCAGGTAGGTTGCACATTTGCATACTTATTTAAAGAGAACTTACAATCTTCCAGATGCTGTTCCAAGCACTTTCTAAATAGTAGTCTTCATAATTAACCCTTGAATTAGGTAATCATATTTTTCTCCTTTGTCCAGATGAGGAAAAAGAAGCATATAGAGTTTGAATAACACTTTGTTCATTTAATCACTTGTTAATTCACCTCTGATTATTGAATTTCTAAGCATAGATAACACTGTACCAAGTGCCATAAAGCAATAGGAATATGTTTCCATCTCTCTCTTCAAGGCATTTTTGGAGTAGTGAAAAAGTCAGGCATCATACCAAATTAAACAGCCTCTTCACAGCAAAGGTTAACAATCAAGAGTGAAGAGACAACCTACAGAACTGGAAAAAAAAATTTGCCAGCTATTTCTTGAACTGGCATCTAGAATATACACCAAACTCAAAAAAATTAGACACCCCCAAAATAAAAGATCCAATCGAAAGATGAGTAATTGAAATGAATAGACACTTCTCAGAAGAACAAGTACAAACAGTGTATAAACACATGGAAAAATGTTCAGTGTCACTGACCATTAGATAATGCAAATTAAAACAACATTGAGAGATTCCATTTTACTCTGGACAGAATGGAAATCATCAAGAAATCAAATAATAACAAAAGGCTGCAGGGAAAAAGGAAGACTTCCTCACTGTTGGTGGGAATGTAAACTAGTACAACCACTGTGAAAAGCAGTATGGAGATTCCTCAAATCTAAAACTAGAAATTCCACTTGTTCTGAATCCGTGTTGAGACCATAATGTTAAATTAAATAAATCAGACATACAAGATTAGTATCATATGATTTTTCTTCTATGAGAAATATAAACAAAGAATAAAATCAAGATAGATAATAAGAAGTAGGGAGATAAATTTCCAATGGGGAGGTGATAAAGAGATAGAGGAAGGAGGAAGGGAGGGGAGGGAAAGAGGACAAAAAAAGGAATTAAGACATGTTATGTGTATATACCAGCACCTCACAATGAACATAATCGTTATGAAATACAAAAGTGTACTAACAAAAGAATTGCCATTAAAAAAAAAAATTCTAGTTAGGGAAACTAGATATTCATCAAAATTAACACAAGATACCAATGAGATGGTCTAACTATGGTAAGTGCTACCAAAAAACAACAAAACAAAATTACCCAGAGCTAGAGGAGTGTGCTGAGGAGGACTGGAGCTCATTGGGGAAGTTGGTGGAAGCTGCTGAGGGTGTAATCATATGACGGATGATGTGAGAGGGGGAGCTATTGCAGCAGGAGGTAGCAGGGTGGTGGGTAAAGTATTAGAAGAGCCTACTGATAGCAAGTCAGCAGAGCAGGCGTGGTTAGAAGGTCCTTCGTTACCAGCCGTAGAATAGCGATGGAGATTGCCTTCACTATGCCTCCAAGGAGCTTCTGAATGTGTGGCAGCTGGCATGGACGGCCCTGATTGGCATTTTGTGAGATGACTTCAGCTGCACTGTAGAGAATGTGTTATAATAGTCACATAGACGTAGTTTGGGAGATTGGACAGTTCTCCAGGAGAGAGGTACTATAGAGTGCTGACTGTGGTAATGTCCAGAAGGGCAAAGATCTGAGAGAGCCTTTGGAGTTAAACTAACAAGTTTTTGTGTGGTGCAAATGGAGCATTTTAAAAATGGCAAATCAGTGAACAGAGAGAAATTGATTAACTCTTCCAAGGACACACCACTGGTAAGAGAAGTGACTTTTGTGAGACCCTGTTGATTGCTGAGTAAGCACTTCAACTGTCTATGAGAAAAAAGAAGAAACTATGAATTTATCCTGAGGAAATTGAAAAAAGTTCTAATGACTATCCCATCATAGTTTTTCAGAATGATGGGATGATGGGTGAAGGCACATATTGGAAGAGGAAATCACATAAAAGCAAGCTAGATAAGACTTGGAGGGAAGCGGGAAAGGAGATATTCAGGTGGTACTGGTAGTGGTTACAAGAGTTCACACTTTGATACAGTGAGCCTACTTTACTGAGCATACCTGCTACCCAGGTTTGGGTCTCTAATACCTTTGCCTGCTGAAAAGGCTTCTCAGAGAAACGGGAAGGTGGGCATGAGGTAGCCTTGGGGCATTTTGTTGTGCTAGAAAGTAAAGAGTGACCGGAGAAAAGAAGAGGGAGGGAAGGCAGGGAAAATGTGGGCGTGTTACAAGGAAATAGTAGCCAACCTGAATACGGTGCCCATTGGTGAAATATCAGGAAATGTGGGGACCAATATAATTAAGGATAGTAATAAACTGTAAACCATTGAATAATGAATGTAAACCATTGAGGAAATCAGGAACCTGTGAGTCCACACAAATAGTATATAAATGAGGGAAAAGAGGAGATTTTATCAACAAAAGGAGGCTGAATTTGGACTGGTAAATGTGAAGACAGTGCTGGAGTTAGAAAAATTGTGATCTTGCATCCAGTATGATAAGGTTTTATTTGAGTAAGAATCACCAAAGGCTACTAAATCCAGGTAGCTATTTTAATGAGGACCAAGATATTTGAATGATATCTCATAAATTGTTTACTAGTTACAAGGGAAAAAGTAGTAACTGTACAGTGAAGAAATAGGGTAACACGTAGAGTGATTAACATTAGCATAGCCACAGGGGCAGGTGGCTATTGTGTACCCACAGGAGTAAGACTCATCCATCATTCTGGTTGTCAATTTGAAATAAAATTAGCATGAAGAATATCAACAGGCAAGCCTCAGAAGAAGAAAAAGAAGTCAATGAGTTTATTAAAAAAAACCCAACTTGTCCTAGTGATCAAGGAAATAGAATCAAAGTAATGTGGCCGTTGATTTTTCTGCATGAAAAATGATCCATAATACTTCATTTGGCAAAGGCATGGATAGATTAGAAACTTCCATACCATTTGCATACTTGTAGCTTGCTGAATAGTTTGGAAGGTTGTTTAGTGTCATAGAACTATGTTAAATATCTTTCCCCTTAGACCGACCTGAGGTCTAGGAATTGATCTCAGAATACGGTGCTAAACATGCATTTAGGGGCAGCTGTTGTCACGTTGCTTATAATAGCAAACAGTGAGCAGCTCTCTATGAGTTATCTGCTGTTGTACATCAAATTTCCACAAACTTAGTAGCTTAAAACCACGCACAGTTAGTATCTCATTTGCTGTGACTGAAAATCTAGTCACAGCTTTTTTGGGTCTTCTGTTTCAGTATCTGTCACAGGCTGCTATTAAGGTGCTGGCCAGGACTGGGAATTTATCTGAGATGCCAGTGGAGGAGGCGCTGCTTCCCAGCTCACCTGGAGTTGGAATTGTTTGGTGACTCATGGACTATCAGCCAGGGGCTGCCCTTAGTTTCTTGCTCTGTGGACCTCCCTGTAAGCCTGTGAGGCAGAGTCTGGCAATGAGAGGCAAGTTCTAATCTTTTGCAAGCTAATCGCACAATTGACCTATCATGTTTCCTTGTTTCTAATGATTAGAACAAGTCCTAAGGCTGTCCACACTTAGGGGAAGGGATTACAAATACCAGGAGGTGTAGGGATCACTGGGGGTGAGTAGCAAATATGCCCCTAGGAAAACCAAATAGCTATCAAAAGAACAAGGTCAAATAAATTATGGTAGCACCGCAGCACAGAGAATGCTTCAGTAGTTAATGAAGAATAATGTGAAAATATTTGTGCTCAGGCTTGGGCAGAGTTTTAAGACCATTGTTGAGTAAATAAAGCAAGCAAAGAGTTTTGTGAACAATGAGTGTATTGTGATAGCGCTTGTGTGGAAACAAAATATTTTTCCAAATGAACCATGTTTATGCACACATATATAAGCATTTAAGTACAAACAAGAAAGACTGGGAGGAGACGTTTCCACTCCTTTAATCACAGTGACTCCTGGAAGGAGATATGGGTTCAGGTTGGAGGTGGGGAGTAACTGGCAGCTTTCTAATTCTATTTGGCATATTAATTGATTGTTTGCTATCTGTATTTTTTTTATAGAGGGAATATATTTGTGTACTATGTGGGTTTTTTTTTTTTTTTTCCCCTGAAAGAAAACTGGAGCCGGGAAGAATGGTTTGTATCCGACAGCATCAACTTTGGAAAGTTTCTCCTGCTATCTTTAACTGTGTCTTGACAGAAGCCACTTGCTGGTCAGGTCCTAAAGCTTTGCCTGGTCTTTTGTCTTGGCTTTACTGCTAACGTTCTTGACAGTTCTTGGGACAAGAAGGCCAGTTAGAGCCCTGTTGTCACAGGCCCGGGAGCTGCTTGGGGAATGCCGCGCTGGGCTGCAGAGAGCTGGCAGCTGGATCCTATCGACCACTCTTCTGTCTCAGACACAAAAGAGGAACCACAGTAGCCACCCAGAGTGAGCCTGGTGCTGGGGGGCACTTCTGGGAGGCCACGACAAGGGATGTGGGGCAAAGAGTCCCTTCTGTGGTGTGTCTGTTGGTTTCATGGCCTACTTTATCATCAGGAGAGGAGCTGAGACACCCATGGGGGAGGCACACTTCAAGAGCCACCACTTGCTCATGACACTGGGTGGGCTGCCGCTCCCCTCTGTGCCCAGTGGGATTACGGCACAATGATGATGGATGTCGTATCATGGGAACGGATTTGTCGTGAGGGCTAAATGAGCTGTGATTGCCCTTGATGTTGTTTCTTGTTATCAAGGAAAGTTGTTATTTACCAAACCCTTGTCAGGGTGCTGTCCCCAGATCTGTGAGACTTGCTTGATGTGCGTTATGGCATTGAACCCACCCACTGTGGGAGCAGCTTTTAATCTTCTGATTCTACAGACAGGAGCTAGAACGCTCTCAGGTTCACTTTAATCCTCAGAGTCATGTACTGTGAAGCAGTGATGCTGAGACTGGACTGTAGGTCTGCATCTCTGAAGCTTCTGCCATTCACAGAATTTCTCTGTTGCTTCGTCGTCCCCATTTTTGCTCCCTGGATGCTGAGAAAGCACCATCGGCATCAGAGGACTTGGGAATAGGCCAGCGCTTCAGGAGACGACTCCCCAGGAAGGGGTGCTGGCGAGTTACAACAGCAGCCCGAGGAGAGATGGATGAAGGACTAGTCAGCGTGAGAAACTGTTTGCAACTTCTCGGAGACCAGTGACTCAAGGAGATCACAAAATAAGCATAAACTGGACTTGATTGACAAAATCAACCCACTTAATACAAGTGTAGCAATTGTATTACTCAACTGAGAACATTCAATTTTGTCAATATTTATAAGAATTGAGCAAGTCTCCCCTTTCCTTTGGTGGTGCACCTAGAAACTGTTCCAGAACAACAGGAATACGGAGAAAAATTCAGAAAAAAAATTTTCTAGAACGTTCACTGTGGTCTATGCAAACTTTTAGATGTGCGCATACACATGCCATGTTCTATTATAAGGAGTCATGGAAATCTCTTCATTTTATCCACGAAACCACCAAGAGTCAACAAGTGTCCACAAAAGGCGAACCAAGCAGGGCAAGGAGAAGGAAGTCCAAGCGTCTCACTCCGAGACACAGCACCTTTCCTGCAGTGCGCTGTGCCTGCTCCAGAGGCAGGGGCTCCACAAGGGTTTTGTGGGAGGGAATGTCTTAAGGTAAGCTCTTCTGTTCCTCAAACTGGTTTACTGCAGCAAAGCTCTGTGTAAGAATGCAAGCCTGATCATCCAAATCGTGGAGGAGGACATGCAGAAACTGACACTCTCTTTTATGCTGGTGGTGGGGATATAAAAACCGGGGCAACTACTGCGAAAAACAGTTTGGCATTTCCTCCAAATCTTAAATGCAAAATTACCAGATGACGTGGCTGTTCCACCCCTATCTATGTAAGAGAACTCAAGACATTGATGATTTCCACACAAAAATTTATACATCAGTGTTCTCTGACCATTATTCATAATGGGCAAAACTTGCAAACA
This sequence comes from Dasyprocta punctata, assembly GCA_004363535.1. Lineage (NCBI taxonomy): Eukaryota > Metazoa > Chordata > Mammalia > Rodentia > Dasyproctidae > Dasyprocta > Dasyprocta punctata. The sequence goes on from RJWM01007302.1 coordinate 16,726, forward strand.
AGGCAGATGCCCAACCAACTGATACACAGATAAGCCAAGGGTCGGGTATCTGTATGATGGATGGGAAGGAGCAGAGTGCAGATACACATCCCAAAATGGGTGAAGCTTTAAAACATTGTGTTACATGCAAGAAGTCCATCACAAATGCAATTTATTGTATTATTCTATTTATAGAAAATGTCCAGAACACACTATCTATAGAGATTGAAAGCATTTTAGGTGTTGCTTAGAATTTGGCGTGTGTGGGCTAGGAGTGACTACTAATGTATGTTCGGTGTAGGGATTGTTCTAGAATTAGATCGTGGTGATGACTAGACTATTCTGAATCCACCAAAAACCATTGAATGGTTCACTTTTGAAACACTTTTATGGTATAAATTTCAGTGAAGCAATTTCTTTCCTTTTTTTTTTTTTTTAAGAGAATGTAAGCCCGAGTTGCCAAATTCTGAAAACAGACTAAAGGAATGTGTGAAATTTGCTGCATTCTGTGTGAAAGTCTGCCAGGGTAGGAGAGGTGATGTCCAGAGAGGGAACAGGGAGGGCTACAGAAAGGGACATTTGAGCCTTATGGGTGAGAGGCTTTGAACATGCCTTAAAAATGGAATACACTGGGCACACAAAGCAATGATATTTTAGCTGAAAAGAACTCTGTGAGCAAAACTCTAGAGGTGAAAATCATGGATGGAAAACTTTGAGCTCCCCAACATTCCTTGAATTAAACAGAGAAGACATGCTGCATTTTAAAACTATGCTTAGCAAGTGCTCACAGGAATAGATAGCTCTGGGATGATTTTATAACAGAAATCAAAGTAAAAATTATAAAACGCACAGAAGTTCACTTTATAAGGGATGGCGATAGGCAATCTTTATTCATTTAAGCAAAATGTATCCATAAAGATTTGTATTAAGAGATTTAAAATGGACCTGGAGATGCTAGTAATACTTTGTGAAACATTAACTATGAACTACAATTGAATCCTAGAATATCCATTTTTGATAATTATCTGATCAAAGAAAAACTTTCTTTGGATGAGTGACTCAGGATGGTCACACACAAGCCAAACCCCTATATTTAAGGGGCACATAGCATTTAAAAATTTTTTGTACATTTTTGATATATATAATAATCAGATTCATCATAAGGACTTTGTACCTGATTTTTCCTTTTTTCACATTCCCCTCCCCTCCTTTCAACCCTTCTTCCCCTCATTTACAAAAGTTTGTTTCTATTTTTTCCTTCTATTGTCTTTTTTTCTTTTCTTTCCCTTACCCCCTCCCTTATTTCTCTTCTCATTTGAATATTTTCTTTCTATTTTCTAATATCTACTATTCATTTGGGTCCTACTTTATGCTTTCAGTTTCTCACACAAGAAACAATGTGATGATGTTAAACATACATGTTTGATTTATTTCACTTAAAAGTATGGTCTCAGGGTGCATCTATTTACCTAAAAATGTCTCAAGTTTACCATTCTTCATGGCAGAATAGTACTCCCTTGTATGTAAAAACCACATTTTCTTTATCCATTCATCTGTTGATGAGCATCCAGGCTGTTTCCAAGATTTAACTATTATAAATTATGCTGCTATAATCATGAGTGTGCATATATAGCTGTGGTATGATTTTAATTCTTTCAGAAAGTTACCAAGAAGAGGAATAGCTGAGTCAAATGGAACCTCTAGTTTTAGTTTTCTGGGAACTCTCCATACTGATTGCCATGTTGGTTCTACCAATTTTCACTTCCACCAACAGTGAAAAAGGGTTCCTTTTTCCCCATGGCCTCAGTGTGGCATATTTTTAATAGCAGATATTTGTTTGTTTAGAAAAGAACCTTCACATGGTAGGTAGTAGAGTGATCACTGTCTTAAAACTTTGAGTGGTGATAATGCCATCCAAACCCAGAGAAAACCAGAAACCATTACATAAAAAGATATATTAGCAGTTTTATAGGTCCTTTTCCTTGGCAGATATGCCTTAGCAAGTTTAACATCCTACAGGCTTTCTACTTTGAGTTCTCTGCTCAAAATTCTGTGCTTCTCTGGGTTGGTTAACTAAAGGCAGCTATGAGAAATGGAATGTATTAAATTGTCATTGCATTCAAACCTTTCAATAAGGATCACAGTAAAACTCATTCAGTGAAGACAAGCTCTGTCCTTCCAGTTACTGAATAAGGAGCAGACACAGATGGAGCCTCTAGTAATGAAGAATTCAGTACGAGCCAAAGCATAGTGAACTATGATCTTCCTCTAGCATGCAGTCCATGAGGCCTTGCACAAGCAGGACAACTTGTGGATGCCACAAGCACCTAGGCAAAGGCAGGGTCAAGGAGACAGGTCACTCATGGACTGGGACTACGAAGATTACCTCTCTCAATCATTGTTTTGGGGAGTAGAGGTTTTATTTCCTCTTACCAGCAAGGTCAAAAGCGATACCAGATGATTGGAAGGAAAAAGACTGCAAAGTATTTCAGGAATATAGTCCAGTGAGGAATTAGGGAAGCAGTAAGATATGATATCTAGTAGGGATAGATGACCCACCAGGCAGTCTTAACTCTGCTTCTGCTTAGGAAGCTCAAAAGGGGAGAGAAATCATTCTGTTTCTTCTGCACTTAGAAGATAGAAAAAGAGAGAAAGAGAAAGATTGATTCATTCACATTTTGGATACTTATCAAGAACTTCAACATTTGAAAATGGTGTTTAAGTTTTGGCATGGTATAATTTTAGGTTCTATGGATGTCTTAAGAACAAGGCCTGGGTGTATGTCTTGTGAATGTGTATGCGTACACACAAGCCGTGCTCACAGGTGTGTGGTATCTATGGCGATGGGAAAGGGGCAGTCAGGCATGTAGATGTGTGAGCATGTCTGCCTGTACATGTGCGGATGGTGGCATGTGTGTGCACAGACATATGTGGGCACGTGTGTGTTGGGGTGTGTGTGTACAGGTATTGGCAGGTATACAGATGTGTGCAACTATGTGTGTTAGATGGGTTTGCAGTTGTGTGTATACACAAGTGCATGTGTGTGCACGTATGTAGGAGTCAAAGGAGCACCTTTCTCTTCCGTTGCTAAGGTTCCTGAAGTTCATGACCTGGCCTGGTGCTCTACCCCGGTGCCTATCTGTGGCCAGCTGACAGCTGGCAGCACCGCTACTCACAGTAATAAATGCCATCACCGGGGCCCACCCCATGCCAGGAGCTTTTCACACACCTTGGCTGAACATCCTAGCAGCTACTGGATGATATTGCCTGTAGTAACAGCAACTCCTAGCTAAGGAACGTGCAGTCTGTGGTCTCTCCAGTCTCCAAAGCTCTGCTCCATCCAGGGCAGCAGAACTCAAGGATAAAATGTTTTCCTGAGTTTGTTTATGGGGAAAAGAGAGGAGGGTTCTCTGTGGGGCACAGCTTGAAGTGGAGAATGTTGGTTAAGAGACCAGGGGTCCGGTAATTTCACTTTGTTTCCCTCATTCCAAGACAGAGTTGTGTCACTGGGCCTTCAGGTTCGGAGGTGAACTCCTCCTCGTATGCAGAGTGGAAGGGGAGTGAGGACTCCAGCTCTCCAGTAAGAGGAAGATGGCTTTTACTGCTCCACAGAAAGTTCCTGAGGGTTTCTGGGGATGGGGCTTCCAGGCAGGCTGATTTGAAATGCTTCCAAAAAGATACCAAGCTATAGAGAGTCAGCCCTCTGGACAGAATTTGAACCTGGCTAAGGAAGAGGACAGGGTTGTGGGTCAGAGTCGGGCTCTCCCTCCCACCGCCCGGGCCTGGAGGGCTTGTTTCACCCCTCAGGGGTGCTGTGTGCCTTCTTTGTGGAGGTGGTTTGTGGCTTAGTGAAGTGATATTTATAGAGTGCTCTGTGATTCTTGGGCGAACATTCATTTTATAAATGAATGATCAAATTTATTAGCAATGAGTAACTAACCTGTCTACATTTATTTTGTTGATAATACAAATTTACAAGGTTTTAATTGCCAGTTTTAAAACCCCCAGAACCCACACATAAATGCATTGGTAATAAAATATCTTCTCACCGTGCCCTTGACTTCTGTAGTTACGTGAGATCTGATGGGAAGCTCGGAAGGAGCTGTTCAGATGGAATCACGAATCTTGTGTAAAAGAGCACTGAGGCAGAAGCGGTTACTTTCCAACCTGGTTGGTGACAATTTCCTGTGTTTTAATCAAAATGCTTCTACTGATAATAATTAATGATTTGCTTCATAATGCTTATTATTGCTAATATAATCTTTTATTCCTGTTGTTATCTCATTGCCTTGTGACACTTGTGCTCCAGATGTGGTCCCCAAACCAACAGCATCAGCACCGCCTGGAGCATGTTAGAATCCAGGCTCTCAGGCCCGCCTCAGCCCTGCTGAACCTGGCCCTGTGTGGCAGTAAGATGCCTAAGGGATTTGTGTGCATGTTAATCTTTTGATCTTTTGCACTGGAGGTAGTTATATCCTCTCCCATTTCCCATTCAAAGAGACTGAGCCCCAGAGAAGTTCCCTACAATGTCGATGGGCTAAAGTCCAGCCAAATTTGCATCCGGTCTATTGTAATCAAAGCACTCAGTGGTGAGCCAGATGGTGCAGGTGTGTGGAGTTCACTACAAGATTCCAGAAGCACGGACTTGTGAGGACAGTGATGACAGTGCTGGCCCCCAAAGTAGTGACTTCACTGGGCTCAGGTCCATGAATTGTGTACTCAGCTGCTCGTACCTTTAGACCCGGTGTGGGGGAGACTCATGATGTCCCATCTCTGTTCCATGTACCTCAGAGATCAAGGGACGCCTTGAGATTGTGATTAAGGGTCATCTTATAATGTTTTCCTTTTAGGGTAGAAATAGTGGTTTGCTTACTGGTTAAGAAGAAAATTTAACTTATTTTAGAATAGTGGTCTCAGTCCAAGAGAATGTCTGAGGCCAAAGAGAAGTAGTAGATAACAAATATTTATTGAGAGTCTATTATGGGGCAGGCACTGATTTGAATGCTGAAAATAAAATGGTTGTACAAAACTAAGTCTCTCCACGAAGGGGAAGAAAGTCTAACAAGTATGGTGATTTGATCCATATCCTCATGTTCTCTACATGACTAAAAAGGAAGTCACATCAAATTTTGGCCTTTGGTATTGAACTGATGGATGCACATGTCAGCTGGAGCAGGATTCATGCAAATTATCCCAACTACCTGAGCTCCCCAATTCTCACTATGATGGTGATCTTAACTGATTTTTTTGCCAGAATGTACCCATTTTTTTCAAGCCTGACAGGAAGTCTCCATTTTGGGGAATGAGCATTGTCTGTGTGAGTCAGGGTGAGTTTCTAAGTGAAAAGAAAGAAGGGATATTAGGGCCTGATGGGCGTCTCTGCTAAAGGTACTGTTCTAGCATCGGATTTGGCAAGCCCCAGGTTTAGTCTGCTCAATGGTCAGGTAGGTAGGCAAATACTGTAGTAGGATCCTATAGATATAAAAGAATATGTGTCTCTAGTTACCTGAAAATCTATAGATATTTTCATTGATAGATTGGCATATATTCCTACACAGATCTCTCCTTTTTCTATGCCCTCTGACAGAACTGTTCTATAATTACCTTGTCTTTCTGTACTACGTTGAAATCACTCATAGTGACTTCTGAGACCAGGGCCTTGTAAATTTATGACTTGTCATCTTGAACTTTCCCCTTAGAGCACAGATTCTCTGTGAAGAACACCCTCCATTGAATGCCATTTTCAAAGAGAGCATGGGGGCTGAGGCAAGAGATGGATCCTTTTAATAGAACAGCAAACAATGGGATTTACATGAGCCAAACCTCTTCCAAGGCCCTGGAAACTGCTCCTGGAGGCTCTCTGAGGAGGGGGACAGACAGACAAAGACTCTTCACAATTGTCCTTTGTTTCTAATTTTATTAGAAATTATTATGGGCTTATTGAATGAGCAGGAGTTTAGAGTTATGGTTTCATCTTTCTGGGTGTCCTCTTATAAATGTATTCAGTGTGAACCAACTCAGGCCACCCAATAAACAAGACTTAGATGCCTGGGTCACTAACTGGCTTTGTCTTTTGACAGATTCAAAACATGATTGTGGAGCAACCACCACTCTTAGCTAGTGAATTTAAAAATGAGCGAATACAATGGGATCCCTGCCCTCAAAGTGTACTGGGTAAGACAGTTGATGGCAAGTAACAAAGATAAGGCAATGTTCTATGACACAAAGACAGGTATCTGGCCTAATCTCGTGTATGGGGTGGGGTTCATTCCAAATGCATGTAAATCTTCTGGGAATAGGAGTTTTGAGGATTTGGTCATAAAAGGTATCTATGAATATGATTAGAAATTTCTTACTATACAGATTAAAGGAAAGTTTGTTTTTTATTGTCATTTTTTTCCAGTGCTGAGTAACAAGAGAACATTGCTTCTATCTGAAATGGAGCTTATAACACATTAACTAAGGGAAGAGGCATAAAAACAAACAACAATATACATTGCAAAATGTGGTAAATATAAATGATTGAGGCCACGTTTCATGCATGTCACCTCTTCTGCTGAAAATTGCAGCCTCTGTGTGTGTGTGTGTGTGTGTACATGGGCACGTGTGTGTACGTGTGTGTGTGTGTGTGTGTAAATCCTAAGAAAACCCAAATCTTCAGAGAAAGAGGGAGATCAGAGGATGAGGCAGCAGGTCAATAGAGAAGAAGGCAATTGACAGCAAAATCCAAGAAGACCTCTCTAAGGAAGCGGCATTTGAGTTGTCACCAGAAAAATCAGAATTTAGTAAAGGAGATCCCAGGTGGCAGATTTAGAGATGAGTATCAAAATATGCATAAAGGCCCTGTGGGTCAAGGTCTTGATGTTTTTCATGAAGAGCAGGAAGGTCAGGGCAGCTGCAGTTGCAGTGAGCAATGGAGAACAGAGAGCAGAGATGTATCAGAAAGGAAACACGAAGCTGAACTGTATAGCCGTGGAGTCCATCAACCAACCACCGTGAGGCTCTGCTTCCCCTGCAGTCCTCCCAGGCATATGGGGAGCAGAACTCAGTGGGCTGACAGGAAAGCAGAGCAATGCATAAGCAACTGGAGAAACAGCTGAAACCAAAGATGCCTAGGCTGTAGGTGGAGCTTAAGAGAAACAATTCAATATTTACTTGGGGCATTAAAGTTAATAGACTATGTCGGTTGGTTAGATGTTGGAGGATGTAGTAAAAAATGCTGTCAAATTTTAAGTTTGGGTGAGTGTGAATAAATGGGCTAAAATGAATTTAGATTACAAAAGGAGCTGTCACAAACCTGGAATGGAGGAGTTATGGCACCATTGTTGGGTACTTGCCATCCTTCCCCTGTAAAATACAGGGCAATGCCCAGGTCTAGAGCTTGGTGTGGTAGTGAATCTGTGTTGAAGCCCTTCTCTTACCATGCACTATTCAAGGCATGTTGAATGACTACTTGACCTGAGTCATTTAAAGTGTTTTACGTTTTGGTACAAACATCAAAGCATTTTGTTTTTTTCAGAGTAGTGAAGTGTGCCATAAATGTCGATAGTAGAGCTGTCCAGGGATGGGAAGGGCCGGGCTCACTCTGGAGTCAAGTTCTATACCCATGACAACTTTCATGAGACGTTTCAGCCACAGGATAAACATTCTATTCACTAGTCTTTTTTAGTATTTTAACACTTGACTAAAAGGAGTTCTGAGTATTACACTTTGAAGATTTTAGCTGTGTACCCCTAAAAATGATGCTCTTTTGAGGCGAATAGGACCTCAGTTCCAGAGATCATTTCACATCGCACTGGGTTCAATGCCAACTGCCTTGTGTCATTGGCGGGTCAAACCATACTTAGAGCACCCATTACAAACCTATCTTCAATGTATTTTATCTCTTTAAAGCAGCAACATTTTTTGGCAGCTGGAGCTGGCTTCTCTGAATCCAGTTAGTGGCTATAAAGGAGGCTCAGGTTTCTGGCAGTCAATCAGAACACAGGTGGAGGCGGCCTGTGGCCCCCAACTGCCTCTTGGCCTAGGCTAAATGGGGATTTAGTAGACCTCCTTGGGATTTGTCAGGGGGGAAAAATCACGTTTCCAGTGGGAAGAGAGTAAATTCAAAATCCAGGAAGGGAGAGGGAGCTTGTAGAAATAGTCTTTTACCTCTGTACTGGGATTTACATTTCACAAAGTCTATACATTATTCGATGTAGTTCTCTGTCTCCCCCAACCCCACTGCACCTCAGATCCTGTGAGTTATACATTATTATCCTTATTATACAGATTTGGAAACCAAGGCTTACAAAGAGAAGGTGAATTGACCAGAGTCATAGACTAGTAAATAGCACTTAAATTCAGGTCGGACTTCAAGTTCAGCCTTCAAAGGCAAGCTTCAAGGAAAGTAGAAAAGAGCTAAAATTTATTGCATTTTACCTTATGCCAGGCACAGTGCAGTGCTGAGGCAGGAAGAAGACTTAAAAGCTGTTGACAACTTCATTTGTCATATATCACACTATTCAGGAGAAGCCACAGGGTTTAAAACAAACAAATAAACACAAAGCAATGTCACAGAGATTGGAATTAATGCTGGCATTTACATGTGGCCCCAGTCATATTTAGTGAAAACGTGAGAATGATTTAAAGCAGGGGTCAGCAAACTATGGCCCGTGGGTCAAATCTGGCCTGCTGCCCATTTATGTAAAGCCCAGCTTGCTGGAGCATAGCTGGGTCACTTGCTTGTGCGTCGTCTGTGTCTGTTTTTACACTCTGGCAACAGAGCTGACCAGCTAAGACAGAGCCTGTAAAGTCTAGGAGGCTTAAAATATTTGCTGTTTAGACCTTTATAGAAAAATGCGCTGACCCCCTAGGTTAGAAACTTTTTCTCAGCTTGGCTTGAATCATGGACTCATTCTCAAAAGCTTTCAGAAGTAGAAATTGTGGTGAGGCTAAATTGCAAATTGAAAAACAATGTAGATATAAATATGATTTACATGATTTAGTAAAGATCTCTTGAGGTCCCATGTAAGTTGGGATTGCTGGGATGTGACCTAAGTGTTGATGAACAACAAAAGAGACCATTTGTTCATGAAGTATCTGATAGGGTCAACTGCTATGATTGGACAATGGAGAAAAGGTGTGTATAAGTCACAGTTGGTTAACTATAGAAAGAACCCTCATTTCTTGGCGTCCCACACTCCTTGTTTGTGTCACAGGGCACTGTGGAAGGAGTACTGAGATCCCAGTTCCCTGCATAGCATGTCTCCACTATCTTCCAGGACCTAGGAGACCTCCACTGGGTGCTTAGCCAGGGAGGAGCATGGGCACTAGAGTGAGATACTCTAGGGGCCATTCCTGGAAGTGACTTTTGCCCACATTGTTGGAGGAATAATTGATCACGTGTCTTCATCCACATATGATGACTGGGCAGTGAAGTTGAGAAACAAGCCAAAGAAAAAGGAAATGTGGATATTGGTAAAGAACCAAGCAGATTGTTCTTGTGGTCTGTGGAGTTGACCAGATGTCTTAGTTTACACACTCCATTGCCTAAGAAGTCTTCTACATCTATGACTTTCCTTAACTCTTCTCCTTCATTGGTTGTTTCTCTTGCTTTCTCCTTCCCTTCCTCCCTTTCTTATCTATGTATAGTCTATCTGAATAAGTCTAGTTCTTGGTCATGATTAAAAAAACAAAAGAATGCTAGGAACTAATCCCTGTCCTGTGAGAATACAGCGCAATTTCCTATTACATGGAAATTGAAAGAGGAAATAATTAGATATATGAATGAATGGATTAATGAATGAATGCATGAATGTATGGATGCATGCAGGAATCCTACCTCTACCACAGCAGCAAGTATGGAAGAGGAGCTTAGACACTACTTAGAAGCTGACTGAATCAGCACCATTTGGCTCATGTATGTGTGACTTTAAAGTGGCATTTAATTAAAACAGTTCCAAGCTCATGAAACAAAGGATTTTGTTTGGCTCTCCCTTGTACAATCCCCATTTCTAGAAAACAATAAAATGTGATTTATTGTTCCCTTTACACAAAAGGATGGAAGTTATGTGTAGTTCATGTTTGAATAAGAAAAAAAAATTACCTGATGGGAACGCATCTGTCTGGCTAACAAAAGGACAAAGGACAAATCTTAAAACATCTTTTCTTGCCATTTCGTATTTATGACACATCCTGTTGTTAAAACATTCTTCTCAGAGCAAGCTCTGGAGTTTATTATTATTATTATTTTTGTCTTCTCATTCTTCATGACTGCATCATTTTTAAAAATACTGGGCCAGGTGGAAGTTTTCTTCCTTTTGGGTCAAGAGAGAGAGAGAAAGAGAGAGACCGTGAAACCATGGGCAATGAACATCACAGGTTGTGAATCTCAATCTCTCTCTCTCTCATCTATCTAATCTACAATACTGGGATCAAAACTAGGGCCTCATGCATGTTGGGCACATACCACTAAGCTATACCCCATGTCCTGGACCACTTTTAAGGGAAAAACGCTTATATCTTTTCTCTATTCATGGACTTGACCTTGCTGGAATGTAATCTTTTTCCAGGTTTGTCCTAATGCTGTAGTTGAGGGTATGTATGAATCACTTTCCATTGCTGGAACAAAATACCTATAACCTTCAAATGAAAAGAGGAGACTTTTATCTTGATTTATATCTTCAGGGGCATCTGTCCACCATCATGGCAGGCTGGCTGCCCAGGAGAAAGGTACAGTGGAAGGATATGGCAGGGGAGAACTGCTCAGTCCATGATAGCCAGGAAGAAGAGAAAGGAGGGAAGCAGTAGAAATAAGAATAAACTATTCCAGGTCATGTACCCAATGACATACATCTTTTTTTTTAGATCTAAACCATAACAAGATATCCAATTTTTAGAAGTTCTTTGAGCCCCATCTGAGAGCTATTTCTTTCTCTTGCATGGGTATTTCACTGTTTGGAGCTATTTTTAATGATGCCAGTCAGTGTGTATTCTGTGTCTCCCCGACTGGATCTGCAAACTCAGTGAGGGCAGAAAGAACTGTATTTGATTTATTCTTTGCTATCTCCCATGTGCTTAAAACAAAACTTGCCATGTGTGGTGAATTCTAAATATTAGGAGACAGGGCTGGTAGGTGAGGGAGGGAATAGCACATGGTGGTAGGGAACAAGTGTCAGGCACCATTTAACCCCCCACACACTGGATCTAGAAGAAAAGAGAAGTGGACCTGGAGACTTTGTGTCTCCCCTTGCTTTCTCATAGTTACCTCCCATGATTTATTGCGATCCATAAATTTGTCACTATCAATCACTCTGTCACATTTCCACCAGAACATTAATGGCAACATGGTATTCCATTGACTGAGACTTTGATGAGAGAAACCATCAATAGCTGCTTAATTGGTCTTTCTGGACAAGGTGCAGTAATTGTTTGTTCAGAGGAATTCAGCATTAGTGTAAGAACGTTGGACTAGAGAAACACATCTCTTTATGAAATGTATTTAGTCCATCTCTATGAGTTGCTGAAGTCATAACAGTTTCACCCCTGCTGAAAACTCTAAGTCCAAAGACTCCTGTGAGACTTAAGGTAAGCAGTTTTCTGTGAATCCCTGTAAAAATAAAAAAGAAAATTAAATACTACTGACATATAATGGAACAGGATAAACATTCCCATTCCAAAAGGGAAGAGTAAGGGGATAGAAACCAATGGGACAAAGCAACACCCAAACTCAGCGGGGCAAACATTAAATCCTGTAGCTCTGTATCCCCCACGTGGGGCAAGTTGTGGTGAGGTGTGAAGTCCAAATGGCTTGAGCAGTCTTACCTCTGCAGGTTCACTTGTTGCAGCCCCCCATGGGCTCTATGTTGGGCAAGCTCTATTCACTGCCTGTGGTTTTTTTTTTTTTTTTTTTTTTTTTTCAGAAATTCCACATTTTTGACTTCTCCAACTTCCCGGGTTCTCCACTGCATCTTTGGTTACATTCTGACAACTTCACACACTGTCCTCTCAGAGGAACACTGTCTGACCTCCCAGGCCTTTTTCTGAAATCTGAATGGAAGTTTTCCTGACCCCCACAATGCTTGCATTCTGCATTCCTGCAAAACCAGTACCATGTGTGTGATGCCAAGGTCTGACACCAGTGTGAGAAATAGCCAAGCCCTCTTGTATCATGACTGCAGCTGTCTCTAAGTACATGGATGGCTGCACACTAAGAACCAAATCCTGAGGAACCATTTCCCTGGGTGACTGTCTGGAGCAGGGGCCCCAGTGCTGTCTTGTCAAATGAAAGCTTTACAGCTTTGTATTAGTGAGCTTGAGAGGGTTGGGGTCTTGCAGATTCCTCACATGCCCTGAAAGCATCTTTCTTACTGTCCTGACATAAAGAACTTGAATTCTTTTTAATGTTACTTGTTTCAGCAACCAAGCTTTCCTCTGCTCTAGCTTTACAGAAACTTTTTTCCGGTGAAACTCAAAACCTTTAAAATCACTCCAGCCCTGCTGTTTGTTCTTGTTGTTGTTCTTTCAGTATAGATCTGACTAAAAGCTGCCAACTATATCTCTTCCACAGCCTGCATATTGGGCTGTAATTTGCTTCTCCAGGTTAATTAATTCACTGCTCTTAATCCCAGACTCCTGTGAAGTCTCAGGATACAAGCAAAATGTAGACAAATTTTCTGCCAGAGCATAACACACACAGCCTAGAGTTCAACTGCCAGTGGAGTCCTTGTTCACAATTGAAAATGTCTTGAGCCTGGTCTTTACCATCTGCATTTTATCAGCATTCTTCTTGTGAGCTTCAACTGGAATCTCTCATCAAGGTTGGCTTATGGCATTCTATGTCTTCTACAGCCAGCATCTCCAAACTCCTCCCACCGAACATTTCCAAATGTTTCTGAATTACAAGGTCAGGTAGTATCACAGAAATAACCCCACTTCTCTGGTATAAAACCTGTCTTAGTCACTTTCTCATTACTGAGGTACAACCCTATGAGTATGTGAGGTGCATTTTATATAAACCATAGCAGCTCCTAAAACCTGTGGAATTCCTGAGATGATAAAAGTGTCTTATATATGCTGATGAGATAACTGGGAACTGGGATCCTTGTTTCCAATGATGAAATCTCCATAAAACCTCTAAATGGTGGGTCCAGATCACTTCTCAGATAGTGAACACCTTAGGTGCTGGAAGTTACTTCTACCTAGAGAGAGCGTGGACACTCATCGCACCCACCTGTCATGCATTGCCCTATGAATCTCTCCCATTTAGGGTTATGTCTTTTGTAATAGATAAGTAAATGCAACTAGAGTTTTTACGAGCTCAGTGAGACATTGTAGTATATTATTCAACCTGAGGAGGAGGTAGTAGGGACCCTCGATTCATAGCCAGATGTTCCAAAGTTTGGGTGGCCTGGGGCTTGCAAATGGCATCTGAAGTAGGGCAGCAGTCTTGTAGAACTTAGTATTCAGCCCATGTGGTCTATGCTAAATGTGGATAGAGACAAAACGTGGATAGAGTCAAAACTGAATGTAATTGTTGAGAACTCAGTTCATGTCTTCAGAGAATTGAGAAATCTATATCAGGAGGAATAAAACACCTCTCATTTGGCATCAGAAGTATAATAAGTGAAAACAGTACATGAACTGTGATATCAATCACACCAGATAATATTGTCATAAATCTCAGTGACTAGACAGTCGTCATGTCTAATGAGGACAACAGATCTAACCCACATGAGCTGACGTCCCCACATCCAAAGCACAGAGCTGGCATTATTAATCAGGGCACTCTTTCTGCCAAGCCCACTCAGTCATGCATTGCACTCATCGCTCCCCTGTGTCCCTCTCCACCGATCACACCTTCCGCTTCCTCATTGAAGGAGCCCATGAGAAATGTGTGATCTGGCTCTAGTTGAGTCAATAATCTGTATGCGTTTAAAATTTGTTTACCTCTATTATAGAACATGCATTTACTAAAGCTCCAATAAACATTTACCCATTTCTTTATGCATACATTGGGAAATGAACATGAGAACAAGTTTAAAATAATTTATCTCACATGGGAGTGCCATTTAAACTCTAGAGAGAATTGGCTCAAAATTCTAATTCATGACTCATTTGTGATACAGTTATTCTTCAGAGCTCCCAGGATTTTTATCACTTCTTAGGGCAGTAGGGAAGAACCTGTGGTACACCTGCTGCAGTGGGCTGTTTGTATTACGGAAAGCTCTAGAAGATTCACCATTCCTGCCCTAGGTGATCACTTGTACTCTCAGTTACATTAGTCTCAAATGACTGGTACCACTTAATGTTCTACCACATACATTCTACTCAGTTGGATACAATGACCTGGCTGAGGGGTCTTCTTGATCATTTTTTCCCCTAGATTTATATTCTTCCTCCCCAGAACACATCATCTGTACAGGGCCTTTGTGAATTACTTAAGATTAGGCACATAGAGACATTTTGCATACCTCCCATCCCTGTACACCAATCTGTTCAGCTGCTCTACCATCAGGAATCTTTACCCTTCCTTCCTTTTCCTTCCCTCCCTCCATCCCTTCCTTCCTTGTTTCTTTGTAGGTTTACAAGAGAGAAAGAAATGGTAAGAATTTTAAGGCATTTGTCTTTCTTTCTCATTATTAATGCAAGTTGATGTGCTTTATTATTAAGGTGATGAGTTAAACTCATTAAATTAATTAATTTCACTATGATACTTCCATAAATGTATACATGGTGACTTGATCGTGTCTATTCTCGCTTCTCCTCTCTCTTGCTCTTGCATCTCTTTCCACTTCTTTGATCCCTTTCCCTAATAAATAAATAAGAGTCCCTTATCTTTTTTGGAATTTCAGTTTTTACATAAAAAAATACCTGCTACTTGCATTTCTGTATCTGGTTTATTTTGTGTAACATGGTGAACTCTAGTTCCCTAATTCCGTTCATTTTCTTGCAAATTACATGATTTAATTCTCCTTTATGATTAAGTAGTTCTCAAATACATACGTCTGATCTTAGTCATTCTCTCAACACTGCAACACTGTAATACCCGGCACCTGCAATTTAATGAAGAAAAGTTTATTTTGGCTCATAGTTTCAGAGGTTTTAGTCCATGCGTGTTCAGCTGGCTCCAATGCAGAAATGGCATGGTAGAAAGGTCCAGCAGAGGAAAGCTGCTCCCATCATGGTGGCCTGGAAATAGGGAGACAAACAAGGAGCCAGGAAGGAAGATATACCCTTCTGTGTCACGACCCTAGTGATCTGCCTCTTCCAAACAGAGCTTACTTCCTAACAGCACATTTAGCTACTAACCTCATTAATGACTAATCCAGTGATAAATATAGCACCCCTATATGCCAACCACTTTCCAAAAGACCCACCTGTGAAATATCGGGCTCTAAAGGGATATTCTGCATCATAACATATACATATATATCATATTTTCTTTATCCATTTATCTATTGAAAAGCACTTAGATTGATTTCATATCTTAACTATTGTAAATAGTGCCAAAAAGCAAGGAAATGTAGGTATTTCATTTGCATGTTGAATTCATTTCTTTTGGATATATACCCAGGAGTGGAATGGCTGGATCACGTAGTACTTCTATTTTTAATTTTTTGGGGAACCTCTATACTGTTTTCCATAGTGGTTATATGAATTTACATTCCCACCAACAGTCTGTAAATATTCCTTTTACTCCATGTCCTTGCCAATATTTATTTTTTGTTTTGTTTTGTTCTGCTTTTGGTAATGGCCATTCTGACTGCGGTGAAATGACTTCTCAGTGTGGTTTTGATTTGCATTCCACTGATGGCTAAAGATATTGAGAATTTTTCACATATTTATTGGTCAGTTATATTTCTTCTTTCAAGAAGTGTCTGTCAAGATAATTTGTCCATTTTTAAATTAAGTTACTTGCTCTTTTGTTGCTAAATTTGTGGAGTTCCTCATATAGTGTGGTTACTAATTCTCCTTCAGGTAAAATAGACAGTAAATGTTTTCTCTCTCTCTGTAGGCAGTCTTTCCACTCTTCTGATTGTTTCCATTGTTGTGCAAAAGATTTTTAATTTGTTCTAATCCCATTTGTCAATTCTTGCTTTTGTTCTCTGAGCCATTGAGTCTTATTTAGGAAATCACTGATTGTGCCAATATTTTGAAGTCTTTTTCCTATGGTTTCTCATAGTTTAAAAATTTGAGATCTTACATTAGCATCTTTGTGCTGTTTTGATTTGATATTTATACAGGGTGAGAAATAGGAGTTTAGTTTCAATAGTCTACACAAGAATTTCCAATTTCCCCAGCACTATTTGTTGAAAAGACTGTATTTTCTCTAATTTGTGAGTTTGGTACCTTTGTCAGGAATCAGTTCACTGTAGGTATGTGGATTTATTTCTGAGTCCTCTATTCTCCTATTTTATTCAATTAGATTATGTAGCAGGATTCATGCCAATGCCATGCTATTTTTTTCTACTATAATTCTGTAGTGTTTTGAAACCAAGTATTATGATGCCTCCAGTATTGCCTTTTTAACTGAAGATTGTTTTTGGCTATTTGGGGTCTTTTGTGCTTCTACATGAATTTTAGGATTTTACTGTAGTCTGTGAAGAAAGCTGCTATGTTCTGATGGGTACTGCACTAAAATTGTTGATTATTTTGTATATTATTGTTACTTAAACATTCATGTCCAAATCCATGAACATGGGAGATCTTCCCACCTTCTAATGTTTTGTTGTTTCTTTTTTTCAGTGTTTTGTAATTTTCATTATAAAGTTCTTTAACCTTCTTAGGTTTAGTCCTACATTTGTTGGTAAATTAAAAAGCTATTGACTTTTGTATAGGGATTTTATATTCTTTTTCTTTACTGAATTTATTAGTTATATGAGTCTTTTGGTGGATTTTTTAGGTTTTCCTACGTATAAAATTATATCATCAGAAAGTGGATAACTTCACTTCTTCCTTTCCCATTTATACCTTTTTTAATTTGTTTCCCTTTAGCCAGTTGCTCTGGCTAAAATTTCTACTATAATAATGAATGACTATGGTAAGAATAGACTCCCTTATTTTGTTCCCAATCTTAGAGGTCTTTCCCTACTCAGCATGATGCTAGTTGTGCGTTTGTCACAAAAAGCCTTTATTATGTTGAGATATGATCCTTCTCTACCAAATTTATTCAAGACTGTTACCTCAAAGAGGAATGCTAAATTTCTTTAAGACTTTTTTGCATCTGTTGAGATGATCATGTGATTTTTATCTTTGATTCTACTTGCATGCTGTATTACATGTAGTAATTTATGTATGTTGAAACAAACACCCTTTAATCCCTGCATTGAAACTAACTTGATCATGGTATATGACTTTTCATTGTGTTATTGAATTCAGTTTACAGTATTTTACTAGGGACTTTTGTATCTATGTTTATTGGGGATATTGGTCTATAGTTTTCTTTTTCTGTTCCATCTACATTAGGTTTTGGTAGCAGAATAATACTGACTTCATAGAATGACTTTGGAAGAGTCCCATCCCTTTCTATTTTATATAATATTTTGACAAGCATTAGTATTTGTTATTTTTAAAAAATATGATAAAATTCTCAGTGAATCCAGTTCTGGACTTTACTTTGTTGGAAAACTTTTTATTACTGCCTCAATATCAATACTTTTCACTGATATATTTGTTTTTATATCCTCTTGGTTCCATTTTGGTAGGTCCAATGGGTCCAGCAACTTGTCCATTTTTAGATTTTCCAATTTGTTGACATAAATTTTTTTGAAATATTCACTACTGATCCTTTGAAGTTCAGTGATATCTGTTTTAAAGTCTCATTTTTATCTCTAATTTTATTTATTTGGACTCTCTCTGTTCCCTGTCTCTTCCTTTTCCCTCCCACAACTCTCTGGTATTGGAGCTTGAAGCCTGAACCTTCCCACTGAGCTGCATCCCCAGCTTTTTTATGTATTGATTATTTATAGTTTCCAAGTTGCCCAGGCTTGGTTCAAACTTGTGATCCTCCTATCTCACCATCCCAGAGCTCTGGGACTATACGCATCTACCACCTTGCCTGACTAGACCATCTCTTTATTATGTTTAGTTTCACTAAAGGATTGTCAATTTTGTTATCCTTTCAAAAATTGATCCTTTTTATTGTTGTAGTCTCTATGTCATTTATTTCTACTCTGATGTTTATTTCTTTCCTTCTGATTTGGAGTTTGGTTTGTTCTTGTTTTTCTCAGACTTTAAGATGTATCATTAAGCTATTTGAAATCTCTCTGCTCTTATGTGATCATTCATTACTATAAGCTGCCCTTTTGGTGCTGCTCTTGCTACATCCCACAAACTCTTTCATGTGATTTCCATTTTTATTTGATTATAGAAAATTTTAAATCTCCACCTACTCCCCAAAATTTTTTCTGTGGTCCACTGTTGATTAAAAAGTGTGTTGTTCAGTTTTATTGTGTTTGTATTATTTCTGTAGTTTCTCTTGCTATTGAGTTCCCGTTTTAGTCCATTGTGAAGTGATAACATGTGAGAAATTATAGCTTGTTCTGAATTTGCAAAGGTTTGCAATGTATTTTGTAAAAATCATATGTGCTAATGAAAATAATGTTTATGTTGTAACTGTTGGGTAAAATATTTTGCTGATACTTGTTAAGTCCATTTGATCTAAAGTGCAATAAATTCTGACATTTCTTAGTTGGTTTGTGGATAGATTGATCTATTGATGAGAATGTTGAAGTCACTCATTGGTATTGTATTCAGGCCTGTCTTAGTTACTTTTCTTGTTATTGAGACAACACACTCAACATGCAGTTAAAGGAAGAAAGGTTTGTTGTAGCTCACAGTTTATGGAGTTTTCAGTTCATAGTTGGCTAGCTCCAAGATAGGGTGGCAGAGAGATGTCACAGGGTAGGAAGGCAGAAGGTTGCAAGCAGCAAGCAACAAACAGCAAGTGACTGTGCCAGCTCTCTTTCTGTGTCTTATATTCTGTCCAGGCTATCCACCTTTAGGACAGATAGCACTTACAACCAGGGTAGGTTTTCTCATTATCCAGTCCCAGAACTATGCTAAGCCAATCAGTGGAATAACTTAGTAATCACACATCCTTGATTCCAGCATTACACATTCTTGATCAAGCTACCTCTGGAAAGCATGAGGCTTTGGGGGAACATTTAGATACAAACCACAACAAAACCTGTCTCCCCCTTAATTTTTAGCAATGTTTGTTTTATAAAATTTGATACTCCAAGATTTGGTGCATATATACTTTTAATTATTGTATTTTCTTAATGAGTTGTTCCATTGGTAAATATGTACTGATTATCTTTGTCCCTTCTAACTGATTTTGAATTAAATTCTATTTTTCCAGATATAAATATAGATACTCCTGCTTTCTTTCAGACTCTATTTACTTAGAATATCACTTTCCATGGTTTCACTTTTAGTCTGTGCATGTCTTATAGGTTAGGTGAGTTTCTTACATGCAACATGTAGCTGTGCGTTTTTTTTTTTGTTGTTGTTGTTTTTTTGTTTTTTTTGGTTTTTTTTTTTGTTTTTTTTGATCCAATCAGATAGTCTGCATCTTTTAGGTAGTAAATTTAAGATAATTTACATCCAGGGTTATTTTTGAAGGTATGTATTTGCTCACATCATGTTGCTGAATTTCTTGTTGTTTTGAATATTCCATGTTCATTTCTTCCTCTTTTATTCAGCTTACACATTTGATAGGCTTTATACTGATAATGTTTGATTCTTTCTTGCTTCTCATTTGTATGTTTACTATTCCACTGAGACTTGTTCTTTTCCATGTTCTGTTCCCATGATTGTTTTTTCTTTCTTTTTCTTCTATTTATTTGTCAAATTGCCTGAAGTGTTTCTTTAATGCCAATCTAGGTGTCATGAATTCCCTTAGTTTACACGCATCTTGTGAGGTCTTTATTTCTCCTTTTAGTTTAGAGGAAAACCTTACTGGTTTTAGTAACCTTGATTTGCAGTTATTTTCTTTTAACACTTGAAATAGATTATTTCACTAATGTGATTTCTTAGTTGTGAGGCCTAAAATACCTATTGATATAGCAGTAGGGAATGCCTATTGATTATACTATATAAATCCACTTCTGCTTTATTGGCTCGTTTTTTACTTGACCTGACAAAGATTAGAGAGATGTACTATACTCAGTCTCCCTGTGATGGTCCTTGAAGTTTCTCTTGTATTTTCAGCATTTTTTACTTTCTCTGTTTCAATGCCTTAGTTTATTTGATTATATTTCACTAGCTGGTCTATCTTGGTTTTATTCATGACTTCTCTGGAGTTACAAATCATGCACAGGCTAATTTTATGACTGACTCATCCTAGATTACTCATGAGGAAATAGGTTTGCGTTCATTGGTTCTAGAGCATGATCACATGGCAGGTGGATGAATGACCTAGTGTGTCTCTCCTCAGTGCCGGTGGCCCTCCCCTTCAGCTATCATTATTTTCTGGTGACAATTCTCTGAAAATTCTCTACTTGGTCTCTTCGTATCTTTTTAAGTGACTTGCCTGTTCTACATGTGTTTGTAGAATTGTGATTTTATTTTTTCTCAAAATTGGTTGATATTTGCTACATTTTGGATCTTAAGTATCTCTCGAAGTCTCCTGCAGTTGCTTTAATTGAGAGTATGTTTTATGTCCTATAAAAGCATTATTTTTCAGTTTCTTTTGTAAGATCTGGTAAATCCTTTTTCATCATATTATATATTCTTGCCAATTTTTGTGTATTTATTTTATCCATGTGTTTTAAATTTTATATGAGAATTCAGTATAGTTGTCTTTTTTCCCAATTTCTGTTGAACTTATATAATGCCACCACTCCCTCCTTTTCACTGACTGTGTTCCACTTTTTGTGTTATATCACTTTCTAGGTTATATTTTCCCCCATTTAGTGGGAGAGAGGAAGTAGGCTAAAAATCTAAATTTTTATGTAAGGGTAATTCTTTTTTTTTTTAACCCTTTATTGTTCTCTTTGTGTTTTTTCTTGTTCCTCTTTAAAAAGTCAAGTAATATGTCTTCCTGTTTGCCAGAAAAATAATGTTCCCCTCAGAGATCCGAACTCTTCTCTCAAGATAAGAGAATTGGGGGTAGTCGATATTTGTAGTCCTTCAGCTTCCCAGGAAAGGGGACCACTGCCTTTGGTGCCTTGACTGATTAATTTCTGGTCTTGTCAAAACTCTTGCACCAGAATTACTCTAACTGAAGGGAGTGGGTTCCATTTCAAAGAGTGGGTCTCCCTCAGATTCTACTTTTTCCCATCTGTGGTCTCAGTAGGCTCCTTTATGGAGCTTGAGTTAGTTAGAGGCATTGTCTTTTTATTTTTTTAATAACTTCTTCTTCAGCCAGGTCTTGGTTGAAACTCTTGCTGCTAGGATACTATTACTTACTTGGCTTCTACAATCTGTCAGGGTATTACAGCATTTATCTGCTGCTGTGCCTCCAACTCTGAGACCTCAGAATTTTTGTAGTGTGAAGAAGGGGTTCTAGAAGGCACACTGAAGAACTCACCTTAGGGCCTTCCCTATACCCAGTCCCAGTTCTTTATTAATGTGAGGCATGCATGAATATGTTAGAATTTTCTTGCTTGTTTTCAACCATACATTTGTTCCTTCCAGAAAGAAATTATGTTTCCATTTCCAGAATCTGTCTTACATTTGGTTCTAATAGCTTCAGACCTATATAATATGTCTGGATATTTATAACATTACATGGAGACCATTTCTACTCTACTGTGAATGATAATTTCTTTGTTATTTCTACTTCTGTTTTGCAGAATGCTTAGCAGCTTGGAAAGGGGAAACTGTACCTTTTTCTCAAATTTTTTGGGAATCATCCTACTTGTGTATAGCATTCTACTTCAAGTTTTTAGGAATTTATCTTTACCTGCCATGTGTTTTTGTCATGTGTGTGTTAGACTAGTGGTACTCTAACTGTCTATGGTTTAAGCACAAGCTTGTTTGTTTCATAAATTTCCAACTCACTGTAAATCCTTACCTCGATAAGGTACATTAAACATTGAACTTGTAGAAAATGCAGTGTAAATAAGATATGAAACATAAATAAAACATAAACCTGAATTTTATTGTTAGATTTAACAGACATAACATTCCTTTCCATACAAGGATCTAAATGCTTGCTTAGAATTTCTTTCTAATTCCTTGTAGATGGGCCTAAACAAACCCACAGAGTGGGAACAGTCTGAATAGTACCTCTGTAAGCCTTTCAAGGACAAGGCCAGTGTTGTGCTGACTTGTGCATCCTCTGTACTGCCTACGTATTATGGTGTCACACAAATAGCATCTACTGAAAAGTAACTATTGACTATATAAACAATACAGTAATACTCCAAGTAGCAACTCTTGAGGTCAAAACTCATGTTTGTTCTTGACCCTCACAACTTCCTTTTGCATGGGAATGATGCAGGTGTTATAATTTGGATTCACAGCCAAGGCCCTGAGAAAAGTTGGTCTATATATAGGAAGACTTTTTATCCATACTGTTTTATGTGACCCAAGGTATTTCCCCTCATATACTGTTTCATGTTTCTACTGGGAGTAGAAAGTATGGTGTGAAAGACGAGACAGGATATTAGCCGGACCATGGCCTGGGCCAGGTGCGAACATCCTGTCTTCTGTCTGTCACTTTATTTATCATCCTTCTCTGAGGACTTCTTGAAGGCCCTCTGACCCCTGGTCACACAAGTATGGATTCTTGCCTAAGAAGTGTGCTATGATGAAACATTTAGGTGTAACACTGTCCTAAAACTAGGAAATAATAGTCAGGCCTATGCATTTTGGATGGTTCCTTTCTAAGATACTGTCTCACCCACTTGAAGAGTTTGGCTGAGGAAGTAGCACTATATAGGATGGTAGCTGAGCTAAGGATCCAAAATCATTTTAAGGGAAATAAAAAATGTGTGAGACCAAAAGGAAGGAGCTTGCATACTGGTCAAATGGAGTATAGCTCTCGCAATCAGTGTCAGCGGTATGCAGAGAACTGAATAGGGAAGCCAAGACACCTGCTCTTGATGGTAGAGAGGAAAAACACAGTAAAAGTTCATGACTGGGTAAGGCAGCATGTGTAAAGACCCCACTGGGCTTTAACAACGATGCTAAGATGATACAGAAGGGAGAGTGGTTAGCTTTGAAAGTGAATGGCCATCTCTCAGACTGTTGAAATATGCTATCACCCTAATTTGTAGGTATATGTGCAAAATACTTTATCTCTGACTTCCCTCAACTATCTTATGTACTTCTCTTCTGTCCCAAGTAGCAATCTCATTTTGCATGAATTTTTCCCATATTTTTCATGATTATATTTGCTAATGCTAACTTTTGGTCAGAATTGTTATCAGTGCCTGTGAGATGCACAGAAGAGTATTCAGCAAAGGGTAGGCATTTGGGTGATGGTTTCTTCCACATTTCTGGCTTTCCACACCCAGCTATTTGTGCAAAATCTGTTAATTATGATCACCAGTAAGCACTGTAAAAAGAGACAAGAGCATGAAGCCCTAAACAGGTAGAGGAATTATTTGAGCCCAAGAATAAAAGGTAACATAATAGAAACAGCACAGAAGAACTGGTTTGTTTGTACTTTAAAAATATTGTTAAAGATTTGAATTCTTTTGAGACAGGGAAGGGACTTCACCTCAAGAGAAGCTTTAGGTAGAACTTTTAAAAACACCATATCCTGGTGTATTGTTCCATAAATATGCATTGATTTCATGAGTGAGCCTGAAGAAGTCATTCTTGCGTACGTCAACATTGACCTCAGGGAGACTTTGGGTCTGCTGGATGCAATGAGCGTGGAAGTAGCTCAGAAGGATCTGGTGGTTTGAGAACAAATGGTGTGAATGCACAGCTGAATTGTGAGTAATCAAGGTGGCTCACACCGACCCTGAGTGGCGGGAATGCAGTATTTGGTTAGTAATATAGACAAACAGTCTAAGATAAAAACTTTTGATACATTTATTTGAAGTTTTGAGGACAATTATTGTAGAGAATGAATATTTGGTAAAAATTATGATATAAATATAACCCATAAACCACATATAGTGCATGTAAAAGTTTGCTATATCTGGTACATCTCACTGCTTTAAAAACTATATGATAGTCCAGGAAGAGAAAGGAGACAGGAGATAAAGAGTTATAAAACAAAGATCGAAAGATTGCAATTCCCATAGCGGAATGATGAATTTCTTCCTGTGGAATTTTCCAACATAAGTAAGTGATCTTGGGTCTCATAGCCAGTGTTGGAAACTTATTTCCTAATTTCTGTCAGATCTACCTATGTTTACTAACCACTCCTATGAAGTGTGAGACTTTGGCAACATTACTTAAATTTCTGAGACTTGTTTCCTTATTTAAATGAAGTATAAAGTGAGAACTACCTCAATAAATTATAGGTATGATTACTTTATCATTTCACTTTTTCATTAGTGTATATTAGTTATATAGAATAGTAAGTATCATTTTGGAATACCTATAAATGCATATAACGTATTTGGATTATTTTCACTGTCTGTTATTCTCTTTCCCCTTTCCCCCACTGTCATCTATTCCCGTCCTCATCTCTCACAGCCCCCTTTAAAATTTGTGTCTTCTCTTTTTTTTAAAGGGTGTTTTTTATTTTTTAGATTTCACATATGAGAGAAAACATATGACAGCTGACTCTCTGAGTTTGGTTTATTTCACTTAACATGACAATCATCAGTTCCATCCATTTTCCAGCTAATGAAATTGTTTCATTCTTCATTATGGCTGATATATATATGTATACACACACACACACACACAAATACATATATATCACATTTTCTTTATTCACTTATCTGTTGATGGGCACCAAGGCTGCTGTTTTCATAGTTTAGCCATTGTGAATTGTACTACAATAAACATGGATATTCAAGTATCTCTATAACACACTGCCATTGATTCTATGGAGTGATAGAAGTGTTACCAATGATATCTCTGTTTTCCTTTTTTGAGAACTTTCCACACTCATTCCATAGGGGCCATATTAATTTGCATCCCCACTAACAATATAGAAGGGTTCATTTTTCCCCACATCTTTGGCAGAATTTACTGAATTTTCTATTTTTAATAATAGCCATCTTGAGTGAGATGAGATGAAATCTCAGTGTAGTTTTTATTTGCATTTCCCTCATGGCCAAAGTTGTTGAACTTTAACAAACGGTGCTTTAACAAACGGTGCTTGGAACAGGGAAAACTGGATATCCATATGTAGAAAACTGAAACTAGATTCCCCCATCTCTCACCTGTATAAAAAGTCAACTCAAAATAAATCAAGACCTAGGTATAAGATGTGAAACTTTGAAACTACTAGAAGAAAATCTAGGGAAAATACTTGAAGTCATAGATACAAGCAAAGACTTCTTGATTAGAGTTCCAATAGAACAAGAAATAATAATAATCAACAAGTGGAAACATGTCAAATTAAAGATTTGCTGCACAGCAAAAGAAGAAAAAATTGACAGAGTGAAGAGAACCCCCAGAATGAAAGAAAATCTTTGCTACCTATTCTTGCAATAGAGAATTTATAATAAATAAAGAACTCAAAAAACTTAACCCCAAAAACCAAATAATCCAATCAATAAATGAACAAATCAGTTAGACAGTTCTCAAAAGAAGTAGTCCAAATGGCTGATAAACACAAGAAATGTTAAACTTCTGTAGGTATTATTATTGAAGTTTGTCTATGTGTAGCTTGCCCAAGCAAGCGAAATGTATTCTCCTTCTCTCTCTCTCTCTCTCTCACTGTCTCTCCTGCTTTCTCTCTCCCCCCTTTATTTCCTTGTAATGGATTCATTTGTTTCTTTCAGAAAGGCGAAGATATGAAAATTCCAAGCTATATTTAGTGAGAGATGTAGAACTGCCCACATGCAAATTTATATCAATTCTGAATGTTTTGCCAAAGCAATAAATAATGTTGGTACCTGGCCTTCCACAACCTCCATCCCATACTCCTCCATTGAACCTTTATTTTTTCCATCTTCCCTCCCTCACTCCACAAATTTGCTGTGTTCTTCAAAATATTCAGATACAAAAATGTTTTCCCATTTGTTTGGATAGTATAAAATCCACTTTTCAAATAAAATCTTATGCAAAGGACTTATATATAAAATAGACTGATGCAGGTCTGTTCTCATTGAAATAGGGAGGTATGTATGATCCTAAACATCCCCACTTTGATTGTTTTCCTCTGCAATCCAAGAGAACAATGGGGTATTTCTAAAGAAACCTTAGGATTTCATTGACTCTATCTGAAGAACCACTGGCCCACATGAATAATTGCTACTTTTCCCATTCCCAAAAGTCATGTGGAAACAGACATGGCTTAGCTGGTGACAGAGAAGAGAGGGTAAACCTCCACGTAGTTCCCAGAGGGCACACAAGAAATGCAAAAGATAAAGTTCCTTGGCCTGCATGTGGATTTACAGGAATCTAAAGATCTATGTAGAACCAGTTTAAACACTCATACTTCTCTAAATGTTTTGATGAATTTTGACACCTCTGCAGTAATTCAGTCATGCACCCTGCCTTATTAAACAGAGACTACATTTTCCCATCACCTTGCCCTTGTATTCAAGGCTTCATCCTCTGGGAATGATGTCCACCCTGCCATTTCTGCCTGGCTATCACACTCATGCTTCCAAAGGCCTTCACAGTGGTTCCTCCCCAATTCCTGTTTTGCGTGCTTCTTCACTTTTGCCCTCCACATTTGTCTGTCTCCTTTATATTTCTATCATGCCTGAATTAATATCTCTCACCAAGCAGCAGCAGAAATTCTCACAGACCCTAGCTGAATGACTGTTCTGTTGGTCAGTCTTGGGTCAGTGGCCAGCAGCTTTCAGAGCATTCACTGCTAAGTCAAACCAGAGAAAGTTCATTTGCAAAGAAAAGCCAAACCTTTTCCTTTTGAATTTCTCTCCTTTTGTGTATCAAATCAAAACTAGGCAAGATATAATCATTTAGTTCATGTTTATGACAATCCTGTTCTTATCTTGATGCTGGGCCTCTGTCAGAGTCTGGCAGTAAAACATCTTCAGTGAGTGGGACAATTTTCATCTTGGTTCTCAGTGATTATAATGAATAATAACCAACTGTTGTTTTCTTGAGAGTCAAGTTATGTGCTTTGGGTAGCTCTTATCTGTTCATGATCCAGCAAATTTTTAAAATCTCAGTATTTGCTGAGCAAATACGTTATTTTGGATATTTCATCACCTCTTGCTTGAGCAATTGCAGAGAGCAGTTGTTTTAATTGAGGGCAGTGCCCACAGAAACTATTTTAATGTGATAAATTATATCAATAAATATTTACCAATCCCGTGTGAGTATAAAGACAAATGCAAAGATAAATACCATGTTCTCCTTTCCTCAAGTAGCTAATCAAGTACAAGGCAAGAAATGCTGGCACATGACTAATGAGAAGCATTCTTTTGATGTTTATGTCAAGATTCATGTTAGGCATTTATGGCATCAAAACATAGGGGCAAAAAGATTTAGAAGGGAGGTAGAAAGATTAGGTGAAGGGAAAAAAATAGCAAAAGCCGAAAGTGTGGCCAGTTCACAAAATATATCTCGTGGAAGTTGCTAGAAAGCAAAGGCCATCTCTGCTGTGTTGCATCCACATCACCAGTGAATGACACAGAGTAGATGTTCAGTAAACAAAGAATGAAGTGAGCACCTCTTCCAATTTAGGCTTTGTAGCAATTTTATTAACAACACCAAAACTAATTTGCAGTCTAAAATTTGAGGCCATATTCTCTGGACCAGACTACTTTGGAAATTTAGAAGCTGGAGACCATGTTGCCATTTCTTTCAGTCTGGAATGAATGTAATTTATTTGAAGAAACAATGGGAAAATTGCAATCTTTCTGCCCTAGTTCAGTGGCTATTATTGTTAAAGCCCTTTTCTCAAAATGCATCATCATGATATCTTATTTTAATAGACAGAGTTTTCCCCTCATGTTTATTATTTTTCTTTCCAACCTAAGGAATGTGGACAGCGAGAAGCCAATATTCGTCATCCTTGCACCTTTTTCCTGCTTCATGAACAGGTAGCACAATACCTTGGTCATAATGGGTTATTTATTTATTGATAGATTGCTACCAGGGATGGAACTCACAACCTCGCGCCTGCCAGGCAGGCACTTAGGCCACTGAGCTAAATCCCTGGCCCTATTTTTGAGACAGGGTGTCACTATGCAGTTCAGGCTGGCCTTGAACTCACTTTGTAGCCCAGGATGGTCTCAAACTCACAATGATCCTCTTGCCTCAGCCTCCCAAGTGTTGGGATTAAAGGCGTGCGCCACCACGCCTGGCTCATAATGGGCATTTAATAATGACCTTTCAGGTTGTTTTTTGAGATCAGTGCCAATTCTGTTTGCATAATGATGCTGTACTTCCAAGGCTGCCTAGACATTCACAGCTGGTGGAGTTTAAACACCAGCGTGCAGGAGAGGGCACCTCAGGGTTCGCGTATGAGACCGTCCTATCCTTTTACCACACAGAATTCATCCCATGGCTACCTGATTGTAATCTTTTGTGATTCCAGATTTAAGTAGGAGCAGAGGAAATGAAGGTTGGAGGCTTGGGCAGAATGGACTAAGTGGTGTGGGATGGGGGACATAATGTTTGATAGATGACAGAGAAAGTGGCTTTTAAAAAGCCATGAGTAAAAAACAATAGAAGAAGCGATGAAACTTTGACAAGTAATACTATATAATGGATTACAAATTGGATTTTTAAAAATATTCTTTAAGAGAGACAAGTAGAATTACAGGTGTACTTTAGAAAGTGTTATTAATTTTGGCTCCTGTGGCATATTTGTTTGAGAAATACCCTAGCGCAAGATTGCATGAGGCTAGGGAATTATTCAGGTTTCAAGTGATATATCTTTACTTCAGAATTAGTCGTAGCTACTCACTTAGTGAATTAGAATATCATATATTAAGGGAGAAGTAAAATTGAGGGAAAAAAAACTCTTCATATAGTACTTTGATTTAAAAGAGAAAGTAACACGAAGGCCTAAAAGCAATAAATTTCATCAGTCAATTCAAAGAGCAATGAGATAGTATTTTCATGTAATAAGTTTAAAGTTATTTTAGAAAGTACTGACATGTATGAAATGAATTCTGTTGTTTTAAATTCCCAACATCACTATTCCCCAATTTAAAACCCATATCTTACTGGTGGAATTATAGATTGAATAAAAATTTCTATAAAATGATATTTTAATAATATAAAATTGTTTGATAGAATAATTATCCTAAAGCAATAATCCAAAACTAATACAGAAAAGGGAATATTACACAGTCATTAAAGTCAGGTTTTAGCAACTATGGAAAGAAAGTAAATATTCATATATGTGTATGCATATATGTATATATATGTATATATGTATATATATGCATATATGTGTGTGTATATATGTATATATATGCATATATGTGTATATGTGTGTATATATATATATATATATAGTGGGACTTCAATTTCACAAAATCTGTATATTCACTTATACAAAAGCTCAGAAAGAACTCCAAATGTCAGGCTTTGCTAGGCTGGTAGAACTAAAAATTTTTCATCTGTTTTTAAAATAAAATTTGTATGGGTGAGTATGGCTTTAATAACGTGATTAAAAAAATAAACATTTTGGTGAAATAAAAAAAAGAACTGGTTCATAACCTAAGCCAGTCTCATTCACTTTGCCTAAAAAAAGATTCTATTAGATTTTCTACCAAAATCTTGACGTGCAGACCTATCAAATAGATTTGTCACTGTCTCTTCAAAGGAGGAAATTCTGTTTCAAATTCATCCTTAGCCCAAAGCAGCTAATTCGATTTTATCAGTCATCAGCAAAGCCCTTATATTAAATAATTTATGCATTTTTTAGCTCCATCCCTACAGGGCAAGATTCAGTACTTAATGGAAACCATCACACCATTAGAATACTAGAGCTCATCTAACACACTGGCTTTGAGAAGCCTCCAGCCTGGAGTCCTGAGCGGTCACCTAGAGAGCCCGTTTGTGTCATCTCACAGCACTAGAGAGGAATGCAGAGGCAGAGGCAAGAGGAGCAAATCATGGTGTGTGCTTAGTAGCCTGGGACAAGAGGCCCAAAGGAAAGATCCCAGGACACCAGTGGCAAACACAGGTGAAAGATGATGCTCCAATGGACTTAAGTGGGTGAGATCTTTCATTAAAAAATTGTCAGTGCTAAAGTTCCTCTGTTGACTGCAAGATATTCCTGGACCATCCTCATCCTGGGCATATGATGTCTGGAAAGTCCTTTAAAACCTTTGCATTAATATGCTAACTCATCTCCAATCTTACCTAAAACTCCCATCCATGCATGGTCTCCTTCCTGGGCCTCTCCCCACCTCTCTTTCCTTCTATTCCTGGCATTAGAACTGAATTTAATTTGTTTGTCATAAAAGGCCTTTTCATCACTATGTTTTCTAGGAAGTTCTGATCAGTGGATTTTGAAGATGCCTCAAATATAGCTTGCCAAGCATGTTGAAAACAAATACTATACGGCCATCAGGGAGTTGCTATGAATGGGTGTTCCTGGCTCTGTTTCAGGGACCACTGTGATTTTGAGACAGGTACCACAGATGGAAGTCATTTTACTTTTAGAAATATCATCTCAGTTTCCTATCTGCCTCAAGAGTAGTATCAGAAAACACTCCCTAGGGAGGTCTTTTGTCCCACAAAAGATCCCTTCAGAGATTCAGGCAGTGCTATGTATTAAGAGACACCTGTGCAATGCTGGCGTTAAATACCTGTCTACAGAGATGGTAGGAAGGCAGAGGTCCTTCAGATGCCATGAAGACTCATCTCTTGGATTCATCTATAGTCTGTTTCATTGTTGTTGTTGTTGTTTGGTTTGGTTTTAGTTTTTGCCATTTTGCTGGGAAGTGTAAGAGTAAAAACAATGAAGTCTAGTATCCCACTTATCCACTGCCAGGAGAGGTAGGGAGAGCAGGCCACAGCCTCAGGAGCAGCCATCTGTGCCCAGGACACTGAATCAAAATATGCCTGACCTGTGAAGATAAAACAGTATACCTCTTTTCATGTTATAGCAGTTCTTGGTTTCAGAGATCTTCTAGAGCTTTCTTCAACTGACATCCATCCAGACTTCCCTTTGGTTCAGTTACAGTGGCAGGACACGCTCTGTGACCCATCTTCGTATTGTAGTGTAGGAATTCAGCAACATTTTTGTGCTCATCTCCACTTGCTACAGCTTCCTAAGGGATGGGGGTCAGCCCAAGGGCCCATGTTGTCAGCTTATAATGTGCTTTCATTTATTCAGTTATTCATTCGGGGTCGCATTCACAGAATAGAAGGTATCACGTTTTTCTTCTTGTTGTTCTCCTTTCTCTTCTCTCCTCCTCCTTTTCCTCCTCCTCTTCTTCTGCTTCCTCCTATTTGCCTCTTTTCCCTCCAGCTGTGCCATGGATCTAAGCCATATAAATAGAGCATTTGGTTTCCTCTTGAACCAAGACTCCTATCCTGTCATTCATTGTTCCTGTAAAGTCCCCAGTTACTACGGCCATTGTCCCAAGTGAGCAGCACTCTCGTACAAACTCCCTGTGTAGAATCTTCTCTAGCTTTACTACACACTTGGGCCATGACACCTTGTCCAGAATAGTCTGAAGTAGGACCCAAGAATATGACTTTTAGCAAGATTCCTAGGTGATTCTATCACATGTGGTCCCTGAGTCATTCTATGAAACAGTGGCATGGTGGCGAGAGAAGTGACTTAAAGCGTAAGAGTTCATTTTCCACTATTCTATTTCATTCCAGAGCTTTTCTTGGAAACCTTTGTTTTGTTTGCCCACCAGTAACATTTTTCTGCAGTCACTACGTTTCTTCCAGGAATCACATTGCCTGTCCTCCAGGTGCGCGTGGGTGTGTCTTCACAGAGGCCGCGCCTGCATTTCCCCTCTCTCACGCCATAGCACCCAACATTTCTTGATATATTAAGTGTGAGAAAAATAGGATCAGAGAGTTCTGACTTCAAAACTCAGCCCTTCTCCTTTCCAGACATGGGGCTTGAGTGTCACCGAACGTCTTTTAGTTGCCTGGGCTGTAAAATGGAGATTTACAACGTCACTTACCTCCTTGAGTTGTGGAGAAATATGAAAGTTAGTGTATCCTCATATTGGTTGGATGAATGAAATTGTAACAGTGAAGAAGGTAATATGTTAATGAATTTTTCCCAGTATTTTGTGGCTTAATTCAATAGGTGGCTATTTAACTTTTACCACACTTAGGATTGTGTTTGAATCACCCTTTAGGGGATTTTTTTTTTTTTCGTTTTCTTCCCAGACAGAAGTGTTTTAGCTGCATTAACATTTCCTTTCTGTCTTAATGTCTCCCTTCGGATCACTGTAAGTTGTTTTCATCTTCTCTGACAGCTTATCTTTATATGCTATTTTTCTAATATTTTTTTCCTTTTTCCCACCCAGTATATTCCAGTATTCGCCACAGGTGCTGGGAAGAGAACAGTGACCTTTAGTGGGCCCATGAATGTCATGTTCAGGGGGCTCACGCTGTCCCTTCAGTGACGAGGCACCCAGAGGGTGCCTCCTCCACATAGGAAGGAAATTGGCCACATTTATGGGAGAGTGACAAATATTTCCACCTAAATGCTGGTTGGATTTTCTCTTTCCCAGGTTCATACATGTTGTCTACCACTTTCTTTTCGTTATCTCATGCTTAGGTAATCCTCCCTCCCCTTTTTCACCTTTACCTTCTCTATTGATTTAAATTAAGGTTGGTTGGTATTTCTTTGAAAAGAAAACACTTTCTTGCTGGGTTGGGAGGTTTTCCCAAGGCCTCTCAGCTCTAGTAAAATCCTATGTATGGAGGTCCTGCAAACCAACATTATTTTTGCTATAAAAACACCACGTGCATGTTCTGAGACATGGGCCCTCTGTGTAAGCTCCCTTCACACATGCACAAAGAGCTGACATTTCAACACTTCCATAGAATTAAAGCAAGAGGGTTTTGGTTCAGGAAGGTCAGGGCTGTCCTGTACATGGCTTACTTTAACCTTCATCTCCAGCATGGGCAGTGTGCTAGTGGGTCCTCCAATTTTATACTTTCCTATACACAGACCATTCCCAAAGATGTGCCCCAAATTTTGTATCCCCCACAGAGAACAGTGTATTAGTTTTCTTTTATTGTATAGTGATACTACCAGAAACCTCTTAGTTTAAACCAATACACACTTAAACCCACAGCTCCTGTGGGTCAGGAACTTGGGCATAGCTTAGCAGGATCTTTTATTCAGAATATCACAAAATTCAATGGAGATTTTGACTGGGCAGGGTGGAGAGGAAACTGTGGCTTAACTAGGTAAGGATGAACTTCTAAGATAACTTAGACTGCTGGCATAATTCAGGTGCTTGCAGTAAGGGACTTCTTGTTGGCTGTCAGCCAATGGTGTCATCAACTCTTACCACTTGGGGCTCCCCAACATGGCCTCTCTTGACTCTCAAAGGGAAAAATAAAGGGCAAGAAGAAGGGCTAAAGAGAAGAGGGAGGAGGGAGGGATATACAGAGCCAAGTGCTCCAATCTAATGTAACATCATCACATAATCAAGTACACATATTGGCATACAACTTGCGACTTTTGCCATATTCTTTAGATAAGCAGCAAGTCACAGGCCTTTCTCACAGTCAAGGATAGCATAGCATACAGGGCATCAGTATCGGGAGGGGCAGATCGTGAGGGTGCTACCTGAAGAATTCATTTGTTAGCAAAAATGTACATTTTTCTCAGTCTTAGCTTCTTACTATCATGGATAGAGATAGAGAAAAAGTTCTCCATGGGTTTGAATTTTCCTCCATGCAGGCCAAAGTCTTTGACAAAAGATTAGGTCTTATCAACTTTCTCTTCCTGCTAACTTGGAGTACAAAAATTTTCTTCTCACATTCCTCGCTTATCATCGACCCTAATTAAACAAAGCGTGAATCCTAACATTTGTATCCATGCCTCTAAAAGCAAGAGATTATTTCTATTCCACATGCATTATTTCTATTCCAATGTGAGTAGTACCCTTTGAAGTTGTGCATTTTAAGATAATTGAGTATCACAACTGGAGCTGTTTCCTAAGGAAGGCACTTGGTGATTCTGGGTTTCCAGTAGGGTACATCAATGAGACCACAAATTCACATATTGCCACAGGATTGCTTTGTCTGGATTTTTACCTTCATTATAAGTGACTTGATAGTTAATCTTTTCCATGTAGTCAGTAAATAAGCAATCCTGAGCCTATATTAAGTAAACAAATAAAGCTGAGCACATACAGCACTCAACTGAGTGTGCTGGAGTTATACTGAGGTGTAGAGTGTACACTTACTGCCTTTACAGAGCTTCCGTGAATTTGATGTAGCACCACATGACGGCATATGGAGGACATAAACACAGTAGGCTCTGTAGTCAGACCTATCATTTAAAAATGTGATATGAATGCTTGCCTGTTTCATAATCATTAATCTAAGCCCACTGAGTCTCAGTTTCTCTTTAAAACAGGGACACTGATAATATCTCCACCCTGGGTTGGAGTAAGGATTCCACGAGATGGTCTGTGGTGAGTGATTGCCTCTCAGTACCACCACGTGCCCAGGCACAGGGGCTTCATTCACACTCATTACAATGTGAGTAGTACCCTTTGAAGTTGTGCAATAGGGCAGCCCTGAGTGGCTGCTTTAATACATGTTTGTGCCTCCTCCTGATGTAAAACTTACTACAGATGACCTAGCAAACACAAATATTTAACAGGAATCATACGATTAACTTTCATCTGTATTGTGAACAAACATTGTCACTAATTTTGTCCTGGTCTCTTGAGCTTGTAAGATACTTTTTGCTTTATGACCTTTATGTTGCCCATCTATGAACTGCATGCACCGACCCCACTTCCATCCTTACGGCGTTCACTTGTCTCACGTCCTGCAGTCTCTGTTCGAGGGCTCTTCCTCAGGAAGCCTGCTGTGACCCTTTCTCTCTAAAGTTATTCCCCTGCCCAGTGGTAACTTTCCAGCACATCACTCCAGACTGTATTCTTCACTGTACTTTCTTGTTTGGTTTATGTTTCTTTTATTGCCTGCTTCTAGTAGCATGCAATCTACATGAGAGCAAGGAGAGTTTGTTGAGTGAACATGCAATATTTTTATCTCTTAGCATAGATATGGGAACATAATAAGTCTTTCAAAGATGTGAATGAGTGAGTGAGTAGAGATCCATTTGGATTGTGTCTTTAAGGAGAGCACTGTAGAGAAAATACTTTCTGAACAAGACAAAAGGAGAGGGGGAGGGAGAGGTGGAAAGAGGAAGACAGAACAAAATAGAAAGAGAGAAGAAAGGGAGGTAACAAGGGAGAGAGGGAGAAAATAAACTACTGTATATGATAAGAGAGCAATAGAGGTGTTTAGGGAACAAAGGCAGACAGTATCAGACTGTGAGCCCAAAGGAACTGAGAGGATTTAACCAGGTGTGTGATTAAGGCGTGCATCTGCTTTAGAGATTAAAGGATAATAATCCCTGGTTTACAGGGCTTTTGTGATAAATACATAATAAGGTAATAGAAAGTCTTTTCTAAAATATGTAAATCACCTTAAAAATTTAAATTTTGTAATTATTTCCATGCTTAGAGACCAGGTAAAATAAAATTTATTCTTTTTTAAAAAAAGATTTCCATGTAAAGGTAGGAATATTTTAAACTACATAAAAATACAGCAACTCAATTTATCTTCTTTGAAAAAAGATGCAAATGGTCTGGAGAAAATTAGAGTTCTCTTGATGTACATCTCCAATCTTTGCCCTTCCTCAGAGGGAAACATTGTGGTCAGTGAGTTGTGTGTTTTTACCTTTGAAGGATTTTGCACATTTATTTACATATTGCTATAAATGTACTTAAGAAATATTTCTAAAACTTGCTGCGTGAAAAAGTAAACTAGATTGAGCTTTGGATGCTTTCCTATGCTTTATATTACTGAAGTCTGAGTTAATTAGCCCTTTAGATTAATCTTATGTTTCTTTATGCTAATATAACATATTTTGTCCACAAATAAAGTACTGACTTAAGAGTCTCTGTGAACATCTATGGACATATTCTAAATGGTAGCGATTTACATATAAAGATGTTTATCAAGGCATTGCTTATTATGATGGAAGATTGGCACAATGCCCAACACCCAACAAAAAATTAATCATTAAATATCACACAACCATAAAATTGGAATATTGTTAAATTACTGAAACTAGTATCTAAAAAATTTGCTTTAAATGTGTGAGGATGTGTACAGAATATGTCAAATATTAAAAGGGCCTATAAAATGTAATGCTTTGTAATCTCATCAAGTCTGTTTAAATAGAAAAGACTAGAAGATTGTATTTGAGTACTAACTGTGGTTATATTTGGTGGTAGATTATGGCTAACTTTGTTTTTATCATTATATTTTATTCTCCAAGTGTTTCCATTAAGCGTGTAACAGGTTTGCGTTTTGATTTACATTTTAAATCAAAGCTGTAGATGCATAGTTTTAAAAGTTAAATAGCATCGCAAGGTTTTAAAGTAAAAGCAACAGTCCTCTGTATCTCCTTGAATGCCTTTTCTTATAAAAATTATTCTTCCTGTGTTCAAAATAATATAAATATACTCATATTCTTTCACTTTTGTGTTTTAGATATTATAGGTATCTGGAACAAAACTTTCTAGAATAAAAAAATTAGTTCTTCAACCTTCACCCGATACTATGCATGTAATTTCTCCTTTCTCATGCCCCAATACAGCAGTATAA
Source organism: Dasyprocta punctata (assembly GCA_004363535.1). Classification (NCBI taxonomy): domain Eukaryota; kingdom Metazoa; phylum Chordata; class Mammalia; order Rodentia; family Dasyproctidae; genus Dasyprocta; species Dasyprocta punctata. Next base: position 53,551 of record RJWM01007302.1, read on the forward strand.
TACAGTATGGTAAAATGTATTTTTATTATTACAATGATAAATGGTGTCCATTGATGACTGTATAGTGTATCATGATTATATGACTTTGCATACAACTCTTTGATTTTTCTGGAATTGATAGTTGCCTCACTTTTCCCTACCTTTAGATTTCTATTTAGCTAGAAATTGTTTAACTTCAAGCTTTTCAAGAGCACTGTTTATTTTGTTTTGGTATGGTCACGAACAGCAGCCATGCAAAGTTGTTATCCAGTCCTCCAGTCTGCTTTTAGAAGACTAATGCCATTCTGACACCTGATGCTTTATTGAAAACTCATTTTTCTCTCTACAGAGTTTTTTAAATGTGTTCTCTGTTGTAGTATTCTGAATTCATGATCATGTATTAGTTGAAATGGTTGATATCCATTTCAGTCTGAACATTCATCATCTACATGCCTAAGAAAATTTTCTCATTATCATTTTGAAAATTTTGTGCACTCAGCAGCAGGCCTTCAGGCATCTTTGTTTGCTCGGTTTGTTGTAGCTTTGTTTTACATATTACAACAAACATCCTTGGATATGTTTCCTTGTGTTCATGTACACTTTTTTCTGTACTATACGTATCACACAGTAAATATCAAAATGTAAAATAGAATTGCTACATCGTAGAATTGCCTTCTCAACATGCACTGTCTCATTTAGCCTCATTTCGGTCCCTTGAAGAGCTTTCATTGCTTCCCTTGAACAGCTGCACAGAGATACAGAGGTTAAACGACTTCCTCAGAGCCATGTGAATCCGGAGCAGCAGAGTCAGGATAGGATCAGGAAGTCTGCCTTCGGCCTGAGCCTGGAGCTGCCTCCTGACTGTCTCTTGCCTTCAGGGGCCCCGTTTCCCTTCAGCACTGACATTGCAGACATCCTACCTGACCTTAGAGGGATTCTCACCTTGCCCAGGCCCAACTTGAGAGACACATTTCTCTCCGTATCCACGCTTACCTCCTTCATGTGGCAATAGCCTTGTCTGGGTGGCTTGTGCTACCCCAGTCACTGATTCCTCTCAGGTGTGGACTAGGATCTATCTTGCATTTCCTTGAAGCATGGCTAAAACCAGGCCACGTTCCTCAACAAGAGATTATCAATGTCCTTGGAAAATAGCAGAGAGTGAGACTATCTGTAACAGAGCCCCTCCGCAGACTTCTCCTTGTCCTCTTCCACTGACTATCTGTGGGCCACCAGGCTGAAGGAGCCAGCTTAGCTCAACTATTGGGAGACCCCTAGCAAATACCTCTGCCCTGGGCCCCTGTTCCTCTGGTACCTAGACAAAACAAACCAACCGCAAATCTTCTCTAAAAAGGAAGCCTCATCTGTCTCTGAGATGTCTCCAAAGAAAGTTCCCCATTGCTATGCAGAGGCTTCTCTTCCCATGTGGGTTCTAAATGTTCCAGCTCAGAAATAGGGTTCTGTTTTCTTATACAGAACCAAAATGCAAAACTAATTGTCCGTGCCCCATCACACTCTAAACAAGATGCATTTAAGTTATTTTTAGTCCTACAGGAATTCAGTTTGAAGTTTTAAGAGAACATTTTCTCTTTTCGAGCCATGAATCTTTGAAAATAAATGTCAGGACTCAGTCTCATTCCAGACATCCAGTTTTATATTCGGGGAACATTTGTCAGTTCTAAGCACCATTTCCTACCCATTTTGTCCTTGTTACTGAGAGAGTTCAGTTGTCATGCCTGAGGAGAACATTCAGAACTTTCTTGTGGCCCTGCCTTATATTGACAGTAAACTTAGTGTATAAGTATGGGCCTGACTCTATTATCTGTATTCCTGAGTATTATCCTGAACGTCTTTTCCATCTTGAGATGTTTTTCCTCCTTACCTTTTCTTCACAAAACCCGGATGTAGGTCTGGGCTTTGGTTAACTAAAGGTGAATCTTATTCTTAACACAAACCACGATAGTTCTTTATATATGATTTCCAGGAACTGATCGACATCCTGCTAATGAACTTCTTGACCACAAGTGTTTCTGTGCAGGTGCATAGTTTTAAATAATGAACTGGCGGTTCAAAATGGGTTGAAGCCAAATCCCACACTAACAAGCACGGTTTTCACATGAAGATCACGCCGCTGTGTGTCCTCTCTGCTTTGTGTAGAGCTGAAAGGGCATCCGGAGCCTCAGACTCAGGGTGTTTCCATAAATCTAAGACCCTTAGCCTAACACAAAATGATCACAGTTTTAAAAACAGTTCCCCTGATCTTTTTCCCTTGGTTTCATGATAGAGAGGGGGAGGAAAGCAGAGGAAACAAATCATTGTTGATTTATTGATTTGCTTCAAGCACGCGAGTGCAAAGGCCAGGCTTGTCTCACTGCTCTGTGTGGAGCATGATGAAATCTGAAGAATGGTCTTAAATCTGATAGAAGGCCACATGGAAGCCCACCAACAATTCAGCAAGAGAACTGTGGTTTCCCTTGATATGTTCCTCCTTACAAAGTGCATGAATTTAGGCCAAATGTAATAGAAAGTATTTCATAAAAATATTCTCTCTCTCTCTCACTCTTTGTCTGTCTTGTACTTGGGCTAATTTTTTTAAAAATCACATAACAAAAAACTAATATCAATTTATAAATGGCCACACCTATTTACCTGTGGGATAGTTGATGAATGTCAGTTTTGCCTTATTCATAGATAGGCTGTAGTATATTTCTTCATTTTCCTTATGAATACCATTTAGACACACTTGTCTATGACTATGGAGTCTGTCTGTCTTACAGCCTTTGATGGGCCCAGGTCCCAGGGTCCTCATTTCTACCCTTTGCACTACCTCCATGTAGCATAGAAAGAGTAGATACCGTCTTTGAGAATTAGCAGCATAATAGAGTTTCTAAAGAGGATGTGAGTGAAAAAACACACACACACACACACGCACACACACACACAAATACTCAAATGCATGGATAAATGAAAATGGTTACATCCCATAGCATAGCATCTTGGTCTAATGTTGCTTATGTAGGGAAACGGGAAAGAAATTAATGGGTGAATTTATTATCACAGTTATTAAGTAATCGCAAGCTTGAGTCTCATTTTATGACTTGTCTTGGCAGTTTCATCACCAATAGGAAATCTGACAAGCAGGCAGAGAAACCAATAGGATTTAAAAATGTTTTTCAAATTACACTTTCGGTACTCAGAAATCAGTATATCTGAAGCACTGCAAATCTTTATCTTCAGTGCAATTTGTAGTGATAACTTACTCTACAAACATGTGGTAAATTAACAAAGCATGCTCCAAACTTGTTAACCTTTAATAAAGAGAAATTTTTCAGGGATGGGGACCAGTGCTTTTTTTTAAAATCCATTCCTGGATTTATTTTGCCTTGGAATCCAAATTGGATGCCTCTTCCATTTACATACAATTGTATGTGAGGGCTACTAATCAAGAAAATAAATCAAAGAAGTCTTGTATCTGTATATAGAGAACCTGGAATTAGCATAGTGCTACATTGGTTAGAAAAGGAAAGCTCATTTTTCCTAATTTTTTATTCTTTCTATATATATTTTCCCAGGAAAGTCTGGCTAAACGATCCTCCTTCACATTAAGTGAATCCAGTGGAGAACAATCTGACGAGAATGCTGGCTGAAGTTTTGATAATGAAACCACTACTGTGGCTACATTTTGCGAGTTTCAGTTGGTTCTTCAGATTTACAACAAGCCAAGTCACTTACAGAAGTAACTACAGTGCTAGAAAAACTCAGTAAGTAAACGTCTTCAAAATAACTGAGAGCTTGAAATTTTCTGGACATATTTACATTCTTGTTTATTTCAGTTTCATGTCAATTCTCTAAGGTAGATGACCTCAGAATTATTCTCCATGTTTCACTAGGGAAGGAACTGACTGAAAGAGGGCCAGTGCTTCACTCCAGACCAACTATTCCAGCGGTAACAGAATCACAGTTAGGACCTTGATCTCTTATTACAGAAACGCTGAACACACACAGAGATCCTTGGCTTCTACAAAGAAGAATTAATCATCTGTTTAACTCATCTCGGTATCCCCAGTTTGTAGTCTGGGATAGGAATTTAGAAAACAGTTGCTAGAGAAATGAGAATGTCAGTCAATTAAAAAGCAGAATTAACCAGTTCTGGCCGTAATGTGCCACAGTCTTAGTTTTCTCCTTGGTCTGTAGCAGTTTCATGTACTGTTAGCTGCATGGCCTATATCAAGAAAGTTTCATATGCTGTGAACTTTGTCATAATACACAGGGCTGCTGTTTCTAGAGTTTTCCTCACAGAGTTCATTGTCTGGTTTTAGGTGCCTGCTCATTCACGTATGTTAAATGTGAACCAACAGTGACGAGAACCAAGTTGGAAGCTGTGATACTCATTAGCAGTTACTCCCACTGCATTTGCATTCAGTCAAACAGAAGCGTTAGAACACATTTGCACCTACATGACTATAGGCCCATCAGTTTATTACGGTCAGTGAGAAGTATCAGATGGGAATTAATGGTACCATCAACTCTAAGCAAGGAGTCATTCAGATTTCATGAGGCTTCAAGATGGTAGAGACAGTGGCTATGGAGATGGTTTCTAGTTTGCAATGGTCTGGTTTATGGTCTTTGGATTGTCTAATGGTGCAAAAGTGTAACCATGCAACTATTCTGTTTTTCATTCGTAGTGTAGGATTTGCCATATTATATGAGTCAACACTTTAACAAAATGGGACTTATATTTAAATGATTTTGCTCAACTGTAGGCTAATATAAGAGTTTTGCACATGTTTAAGGTAGGGTAGGCTGAATGATGATGCTTATTAGGTTAGATGCATTAAATGCATTTCCCGTGTGTGTGTGTGTGTGTGTGTGTGTATGTGTATGCACCCTACCACTGAACTAAGTCCCCAGCCCAGACATTATTGGATATATTTTAACTTACAAGAGGTGCATTATGATGTGTGACCCCCTTCATAAATGAAGGAGCATCTGGACACTATTCTTATTTATTGTTCAACAATATATAATATGCAATCTCATTTCTTGAAAAGGCCACAAGTCAGACATTAAAAACTGAACAACATGCAGTAGGTACTGTTTGTTTGGAATTTTCATTATTAATATATTTCACTTGGTAGGAAGACGTTTGAAAGTCTTTACCTGAAGCTGGTTCCATTTGCATTAGTATATTGCTAACACTATTACCTAAGAGTAATGCTATTATGTAATGAACTGTAAGTTTAAGGTGGGTTGTACAAATAAAACTATTTAAATGAAACATTTAAATACAAATTGAAACAATCCATTCCTTTTTCAAACCTATAGACCACGCTATTTTTTAAAATGGCTTGTAACAAAAATTAGTTTACACATACACGTTTGTACAGGAGTCTAAAAGCTTTGACCATGCCACCCATGCGTGTTCATGCCCCAGATTCCAAGCATGAGCTCAGAATATTATTACACACACAAACCTCTGCCTTGCTTGCCATTAGAATTTTAAGTCCCAGGTTAAGACCAGGTCTCTAGTTGAATACAAATTTCAGTTGGATTTGGAAAAATCCTTTAAATAGGTTTTTATTGGTTTTTAAGAACACGGTTATTTTGTGTTAATAATGGGCATACATTAGGCTTTAGATAATTGCTTTATGTAACTTAGAGTTTTGGCTTTCAGCTAAATAAACACTCTGTGTGTTCACAGGTGTATTGTCCTCAAGGGCACTCCGCTTTTAAGGGTGGCAGCTGTTGCCAAGGTGTTGCTGATACAGTTCTTCGTATAATTTATTGGAAACAGGTGCTGGCTCATGATGAAGATAGACAGGAAACTAAAGCAGACAACATGTTTAACCACCATTAAAAAAGTTCAGGTTCAGAGAGACAATGTGTCTGAGATGTTTGGGGGATGTTGCCAGCATCCCAGTGCAAGTTTAAAAGCTCCTGCAGATCCGCATAAGGAAGAAATTGTATGTGAATTTTAAGCAGCCCAGCCTAATGAGGGCCTGATGCTATGCTGCCAGATTTAATTGATTACATGAAAAAATTTTTAGTTTGTATAACACTAGCAAAAAATCATAAAATACTTTCCTAAGCTAATTGTTAAAAATTACTTTCAAATGAGGTAATAACTGTTCGTTTTCAGTGATCTGGACAGTGGATTAGGCCATAATGTGTTTTCTTTATACTCAGAGGATTTGCTGCAGAGTCTGTCTGTGGGTCCTTCAGTGCTGGGAAGAACTCGGGATTGGTGTCCAGTGCAGGGGGCACCAGTGCAGGTTAGGCTAATGAGGCAAGAGACATGATCTAGATTCTAGAGCGAGAGGACTGGATGCTCCCCTCTCCCTGTGGCTGTGACCCTGCTGTGGAGCTGGGCAGAAGGCTGAGGCATGGTGTCCTGTTCAGTGTTTTCTGGCACCAAGGAGGAATGGAAACAGGCTGAGCCCCCTTACCCACTGATCCCTCAGGCCAAGCCCATATTCCCCAGTAAAAAAACCAGCAGACATACCAGCTCATACTCTCTAAAGCATTCCCCCCTGTGAACAGGCATTTGTGTATTTTCCCAACTAATCTCAAGTCTAATCGGCATGCCTCATAATACACATGTGCAATAAATATGCATACTAAATGCAGCCGAAAAAGAAGTTGTTAAAAGTGCATGCACAGTTTTTCAACCTCAAAAACCTAAATATCTTGGCCATTTCCATGTTTAAAAAATACCCAAAGGCTTTAGACCACATTACGGACTAATGGCCTGCCAAATTTCATTTTTGGGAAAGGAATCCACATTTGAGTTATAGCATGCGAATGTAAAAAGAAGTAACTGAAACAACAAAATTTGGTTGAAAACATTTTCTGACCCCAAGGCTTTAGACTCCATATGCCCAAAATGTTGACAAAACTTTGTACCAACACCAACGGGCATGCATAGTTTAATACCTGCTTTTTGTGAACGATCACTGACCATTTAATGCTTGCATTAATATGAAAGAATTTTATGCAGTAGGTAGAAACCTTTACATTACCATTCCTAATCTCTACCAGCCGTACTGTTCCCTCCTCAAAGAGAAAGTGATTGACAGGGCTGAAAACAACCAAATCTGCTGAAGGGCCCGCACAGCTGCTTTTATCGCCTTTCCAATAGCCCCATCCTGGCCTGAGACGCAGGAATCTGGTCTGCATGCTGCTCAGAGCCTTCAGCAGAGGTTTAGCATAGGAAAGCAAATAACTGGTGTAAAAATAAACCTTTTATTTAAAAAAAAACTTTATAAGGCCCCTTTATTTAGAGGGAGCCTCACTCAAATAAATACACCGTTAACAAACTTATATAATGAATAATAATATATACTGTAGCAAGTGATGAAATGGAATCCCACAAAACAAGTGCTGAAATCCGATGATTGATTATCAAACCTATAGGATAAATAAACCTTGTCCAATTAATAGCTAGTCTTAGGGATGAGTTTCTATAGAAATACCCCCATGAGGAAAAGTACCAATTACAGAGGTACAGGGAGAGGAAAATTGTGAATTGAGCAAGCCAGGCCTTAAATATGGCACTCTTTCCACAGTACCTGTGAGCCTGGAGGTCACAGCCCGATGAGTCCAGCTTACTGATGGAGGAATGCGCCTTCTCCATTGGAGCTAATGAATTATCTGGGCCATCAGGGACTCACATGTCTAAGTATCAGAAGAAGCTATTTTTAATTTATTAAAAAGGGAATTGAGAACCAATCTGGTTTCCTCGAATGTGTTTCTTGCCAACAAACCAATGAAAGCACCCATTCAGAGATTTTTTTTTTCCAAGCTTTGGTTTGCATCCTTATTCTTCTGTCTGAGTCAATGCGAATAGCTGGGTCAAAAGCTTCTTATTGATTTTGGAAGGGAGCTGACTTCACATTTGTAACCAGCCACACTCTGATGTCTGAGTGGCAGAGTTATGGGGGAAGAACAGCTAATGAGAAATCCCAGATGGCTAGCGTCACGCCTGTAATTCTCCCTGCACATCATTTAACAGGATCTTCATTTTGAAGCATTGGAAGAAATGTCTGTCCAGGGTCCCATGAATGCTGCTTTGTGACTGTGCTTTATCCCTATTCTTGAAATATGGATGTTTTCACTAAAACAGATTTACCTGTTAGAATTGGACTGTGAACAACTGGGTGAATGAAACTTATATATTCGTTGGTCCCTTGATCGATCTTTCAACCTAACTGCATACTGTCTGCTCAGTTTCTTCTTATAAAACTTGTTAGTCCTTTTCTTTTCAAGGCTGATGTATTCAGCATGTATCTTATTTTGATGCTTTAACTGAGTGTCTTGCTAACACAATGAAGGACTACACTTCCAGGGTTAACTAACTCCTAGAGAGAGCGAAATCTCCCAGGAGATTCCACAGGCAAAACAACCAGTAGGAAGCCAATGTCCTAGGCACTTCTTTTATCAGACTCTCACACTTGGACCATTTTCTGTTACTCTGATCATCCAAGGGCCAGACAACTAAGGGATAGAGAGCTCCTATGTCCCTGAGCCCACCAAAAGTTTTCAAACTTGTCAAATCTTAAATTTTCCTAACCTGGTTATTCTGCCTCACCTATTCCTGTGTAAAACCACAACAATAGTTCCTGCCCACATTTTCCCCTCCTGCTTCCTGATTGGCTCAGTGCTTCACAACGCATAGCCTTGCACGGCTTGGCATGGGCCCTCCTTTTAAGACTTTCCAGTAACAAACTATCTTTCCAATGGCGGTTGACTCCTGATATGTTGGCTTTACCATATCATTAATAAATCCTGCATTTGAAAATAGATAAAATAAATATATTTTCCTTTTGAGCCTCAAAGTAGTTCTCAGCTCTGGTAGTCCTGAGATTGGAGGCCAAGAAAACTAGTCCTGACCAAATCTAATACTGTATAACCAAGAAACTCTGCCAAGCGTTTTGGTCCTGCTAAAGTTGAATTTCTATTTCCACCAACTTGGATTGTTACCAAGGTCACATGGGTTGGCACATGCAAAATATCCAAGCATGTGTTAAGAAGACAGTTAAACCTGAAACCATTCCTTTCAGCATCCTGTCTTGCCTTGTTCAACTTTTATAACCACATCCCCATGAACCACTTTCTTTGTGAATAACCCACCCTGTCGGGGAGCTGGCCTCGATCTCCAATCTCCTGAACAAGTATACAGTGAAGACTTAAAATAAATGAGACAAGTGGTATGATTTTAGGGCTCCAGGAGGATCAAAACCCTTCTGCAGAGTTTGAGACTCTGAGAGCCAAGACATGACCTGTCTCTGGGCAGCCTGTGTTTATTTTTTCAATCAAGGAAGAAATTAGAGTGGAAAACACAGGAAACTCAGGAGGATCTTGGGAGTGGTTCAAAGACTTTTCTAAGTAGCAGATTATGTTAATTTTGGAGAAGTATCTTGACTTGGAGTATAATCCTGAGATGACTCACTTGAAGGCATAGATGATCTTATGCTAAGAAGAGTCAATGGGAAATCTCAGATGGGTGGTTCCAATAATCCTAATCTTTTCTTTCATCTCACAGGAAAATACACAAAACCAGACACTATGAATTTGTGGTCCCCCCACCCAAACTGGTGGAAACCACAGGAGGTCCATGTTTAAGCCTGGTCTGCATAATAAAGTGAAGCAAAGTTGTGAGGATACAGAAAACGGAGTCAAATTTCTTGGGGTGACTCTACCACTCACTGGCCAGGTGTTCATTGGAAAATTACTATTCTCGGTACCTTATTTTCTTGATGTGTAAAGTAGGGATCACATTCCGTATTTCATAGGATGGTTTTGAAGTTAAAGTGAATCGCACATGGGGCACACAGTGTTCTACGAATGTGAACATGTGCAGCAGTGCAGGGGCAGCAACAGTGACGAAGGCGGAGTCACTTCCATGTTTATCTTGACTCAGTCTCAAGGCACTATGGTAGCACCCTCCTGCTGCACCCCAGATGCATTGTTCTGGTCAGCTTCATTCTGCAGAATGAGGCAGCTGGGTTAACCAGGCTACCTTTGCCTTAGCTATAACACACCTCTGAGCCAAAGCTCGAATAAGAATACAAATATCATGTGTTGACAGAACTTTAAGCCAAACCATGTTACAGTTGTGAAATTTTATGGCCAGTACCAAATATGCAGGTTTATGAAATGAGAATTACACTGGAATATCTAAACAGATTGCAAGCAACTCCAGGTTTTATCTGATTTCAACTGGGGTCACTCAGAGCCACCAAAGTTAAGTGATCTGCCAGCCCATCAGAACCAAGAAATGAGAGATGAACTGCCTTTCATTGTCTCCCTCTTAATTCTTTTACCTGCCAGTAAGTTTTCTACTGAAGAATGTTTTCAAATTATGAGGGATGTTAATGATAGTTCTCATTAATACCAGAATAATCAACAGATAGATTATTTAAATGTGTAAATGGGAAGCTGGACATGGCGGCACACACCCACCTGTAATCTCAGAGCACTGTGGGAGGCTGAGGCAGGAGAATTACAAGTTTGAGTGTAGCCTGGGCAATTTAGCAACTTCTCAAGACCCTGTGTCAAAATTTCTTTTAAAAATCTGAGGATATAGCTCAGTAGACTCTGGGTTTAATCCCTAATACTGCCCCCCAAAAAGTGTGTAAACAGGGAGTAGCAGAAGTATAGGGACTTCAAAGACAATCTGACCTCCCTTTGAATTTGAATTCTAGTTTATACAACAGTTTTCTTCTTTGGACATTGGCTGCTCATCAGGAGAATGGGAGGAACACATTGACCTTGAAGTGTTACAAACACTGGTGACACAGTAGCAGTAACCGCAATTGTTAATACCAGAAGATCACTTAACACCAGGCACAATAGCCCTACCAGAGGTTGTCATGGTCCCAATTATAGATGAAGACGCTAAGGCACACAGAAGTAAATGGGTAGTTGTAACCAGCATCTGAACCCAGGACACCTGCTTGGAAGCCTGTGTCCTTACCCACTGAATTTCATGGTCTCCCAAGAGTATTACCACAGGGTTATCTGCACACATTTTTCTTGAATTAAGTTGCTTTGAGGTCTTCAGAACAAGAAATGTCAAAATCCTTTCACAGCTCAACTGCCCCACCACCCTGAGAGCCGCTCTGTCACCAGTTCATATCTCTAAAAACACAACACTCCTTCTACTGCCAAAATCAGACTTCAGGAGTCAGTGGAAATGGGGGAGTCCAAAAGGCCAGGGTGGGGGCCGGGCCACCATGAGAAGGGGCCTGAGGAAACTTGGAAGCAAGGCTGGAATGAGTCGATCAGTCAGCAAGTATTTATTTAGTGTTAGGCAGCTTGAGGGATACAGAGAAATTATACGACGCCATTCGGTCCCTGGCTGAATTTCTGGCAAGATTCCCTTGCATAAGAACCAGGCCCGAAGCTGAGGCCTGCCCAGCCTGTGGATGGCTGCCACAGCTGTGAGACTGGCCGCCTAGCCTCTGTGCAGAGCAGCAGGGAATGGTGGGTAAAGAAAGGAGCTGAGTCAATGCCATACCCCACCAGCGAGTCACACCCCCTCAGTGTACACCAGTGCATGATGGGACTCACACTGCCACTGCCGCAGAGCACACGAGGTACTGATCCGCTGGTGCATAGAAAGTGCTCCAGGGCTGGCGCACAGAATGCCCAACCCATAAGGGTTCTAGTAAGAGGTACTGACTGTGTTAGGCTGTGAGAGGAGGCACATTCCAGATGCCCTTGGTATTCTTTCCCAAATTCTCTCACTGTTGTAACTACCTGGCAGGCTCTGCTATGCTGCCCTGGGTTTTGGGTTGCGGGTGGGGTTGTTGCAAACACTTTTCATGAACCTGGGAGTAGGACAGAGTTCACACTTACGGGTACAGGTAACCCCTGACCAGCAGGGCACAGAGCTGGTGGATAACCGCCCCCCCACACCCGCCTTCTGTCCTTTGGGCAGGCAATTCGGAGGTGCATTCTGCAGGGCTCCTCAGATGGCATGGCTGGCTGCGCGGGCCAGCCCCACTGGGAGCATACCTCTGTTGCTGTTGCATGCTCCTTGCTCCTTCCTGTTTCCTGGAACTGCTCCCCAGAAGGAGCTGACTGTCTCAGGTGCTGCAGTGTGTGTGAGGAAGTTCAGGAGAAGCTCTCCAGGCAAAGATATCAGGGAGAGCTGCAGCGTGATCAGTACTTTGGCCAGACTTTGATTGGGTCCTAGCTCTCCAAGGTACTGGCTACACGATAGCAATGTTAGCAAATGTGCCTGAGCCTCTGTTTCACCACTGTTCAAATAGGGACACTTGATGGTGCAGGCCTCATGCAATTGCTTTGAAGATCAAAGGAAACAGTGCTTAGCCCGTGCCTGGTACAGAGAGCAAAGTTCTTTAGAAGTGGAACCCAGACCAGGATTCATATGAAAGTGATTTTTTGGCAGATGTTCTAGGAAAAGCCAGAGGGAAGTGGGAAAGGGAAGGGAAGGAAGCAAAGGAAGAATATCAAGAAAGGCACACGAAGGGTACCTTTGCCTGAGTTCGCAAGGGAGACCCGGAAACGGTGGGTACTCTCCTCGCAGGGAGGCAGGTGTTTGAGGGTTGTCCTAAGGGGTGTAAATTCCCAGTTTTTTGGGTCTGAGTGCATTTTGGCCAAAAAGACTCTAGTGGCTGTGGTATAGCCTGGCCCATTAATAGAAGTGAGGTTGAGCGTGTTGGGAAGACAGTTCAGACTTGGGTCTCTGTTTCTGCAACGGAGAGCATGGATTGGCTCTTACTGCACTTCCTATAGTGTCAATCCAACTCTCTTCATGCTCCTAGAATGTAGTACTTCAAACTTTTTGTTGAAAGGATGGATGAGAAATTTGTGAATGTTCAGCCCCATCCTCATCACTCAAGACACAGGACTCTAACTTCTAATTGCCAGCACCTGTGTCCCATCGCCTGGGAACTAACACATGCAGGGAGCTGGTGTCTGGATGATCCCGCTCCCTTGCTCCTTGGGAGGGCTTGTCCTGCAGCAGATGTCCTTTGCTGTGCCTGGCTCTTCAGGTCCTCTGTTGAGTAGAGCACCCATTGAGTCACTGTTTTCCAGTGTGTTTGGGTTCCTATTGGAAAGTTTTTGGGTCCGCCTCACCCCAGGTAGCGTGATGGCTTCTCAGTAGCTTCAGGCGCGGACAGTGGGAGACAGGCCACTGCTTAGCTGTCAGAGCCTGGGGGAACTTTAGTTACAGAAAACGTGGACATCACAAGAGACATTTCTAAGCTTTTCAAACTGTAGGTCCCATCTGGAAAATCTCAAAAAGGTTGGCCATGTGATGTGTTCCAGGTTACATAACCCACGCTTAACACTCCTGCTCGTGTTCCCAGATGCTCTGTGAAAATAAAAGAAAAAAAAATTTCAGGACATTTTTACCCCTGAGTATCTGGAGTCCTTATGAAAAACCTTCTCAAAGTGTATGTGTTTATGCCCAAATTCAACATGTGAACTTACCCTGCGCTTTCTTCTCCAAACACTCACGTGGGAATATGATCTTATTATGTTCTCTGCTCTCTGAAGATTCCTTTACTCTTTGGCCTGCCCCCATGTCAGGTGGTAATCGCCACTTTAAAACATCAAGATTAGTGCAGTAAAAAAGATTTATGAATATTAATTCTTTTTATAGCGGGTCATAATGTGAGCTGGAGAACAAACAGAGTATGGTTTCATTCCAGTGCTTTACTGCAAACAAGAATGGGGTTGCGTGTTGTGGAAAATATTAGTTGGAGATGCTGGTTTGAAAACCAATTTGTTTAGAATGGCTTTGGTCATAATTCGCCAGACACCCTGAATTTGTAGTGGGTCTGTTCTCGAGAGTAAGCGCCATGAATTTTATAGCTGACATGTTGTTCCTAATCAGCAGTGTTATCCAAAGAATTTTTAAAATATGTTCTTAAAATGTAAACCACAAAACACGTAAAGTGGCTAGTCTCAAGCGGGATGAGTCCTCGAACTCTCTAGAGCCCTAGTTTGAAAGATTGAGCTTGTTTACTGGCCTATCACTTCTCTGCAAACCTGCATCTTCACTCCTTCTCTGAAAGAGTGCTCTCAGAGGTCACTCGGGTGCCAGATGGAGGAGCCTCTCCTGCCGGCTTGGCAGAACTTGGCATCTCAGACCCTTTCTTTCCTGAGATGCTCCTTTCCTTGGCATCAGCAAGACAAAACCCGGCACAGTGCTGGCACAGCGCTCTTCGAGCTTCCAATGATACAAGCAACCTGCTGCCGCACCATGCTGTAGGTTCACCACCACTGTGACCTGGAGGGTTGTAGAATGTGTGTTAGGGAGAAAGACTGAATTCAACCAGGTTGTCGGGATTTCAACATCAGCTCTGCCATTTACCTGCTGTGTGACTTTTAGCAACTTAACTCCATAGTCCTCATCTCTCCAATGGGTTAATAATAGTACTCTTGGTGGAGTGGTGAAGACTTGTGGTTCAGTGGATATAAAGTACTTGCAACCGGGTCTGCAACAGAGTCTGCTCGGTTGACATTTTCAGTCATTGCAGGAGCAAAAGTCTGCCCTGCCTGTTAACTTTGTCTGTGAATACTTTTGAGAGCCAATGCTGAATTTTAGTGCTTGAGCTGAGACATCAATTTCTTTCTTTAGAGTTTATGTTTTAGAGTCTTGATTAAGAAATCCTTTCCTATCCCAAAGTCATAAAGATATTATCTGCATTTTCTTCATTAATTCTGTACTTTTAACCTTCACATTTAATCTTATTCCAAATAGAGTTTACTAGATGCCTCTCTGTTTATAATGGAGTTGTCCCAATAAACCCATAGCAAATTGAGAATATTACAAATCAAAACTGCATTCAGGACATCCAACCTACTGAACCTCAGGGCTGAGCCTGACCTACTTTACACATACTCAGGGCATTGGCCTATGGTTGGCCATTGTGAGAAAATATTGCTTGGCATATTGCTAGCCTGGGAAAACACCAAAATTTGATGCACAGTTCCTAGTGAATATGTACTCTTTTTGCACTATTGCAAAGTCTAAAAATCATAAGTTAAAGCATCCTACATATAGTGACCATCTGTATTTTTGCTGGCTATGAGGTAGCAATTTAATGTAAAATTTCCAGAGTGAAACTATTTACCAAATACTTAATTCTTTCTTCCACTGACTTGTGATGTCATCTCCATAATATGCTAACTTTCCAGCACACCCAGGAGCTAAGCTTCTCTCTTGGTCTGCTGTCCTGGTCCTATTTCATGGTTGCACTGTTGTAATTAACATTGCTTTTAAATATGCCTTAATACCTGGCAACAGGAATCTCCCTGTCTTTCTCCTTCAAAATATTCTTTGCTATCCCTGAGCCTTTATCCACTCATACTTATTTTAGAGTACATTTCCAAAAAATAAATTCTTCTTGAAGTTTAATAGGAATTGCATTAATTTTCAACTTAATTTAGAGCATACTGTTATCATTCTAACCCTAAAGTACCATGATATTGGGCTTGGTGTCTTCCTTTTTTTAATTTTTAAAAATTTTTAAGTATTTTGAGACAGGGTCTTGCTATGTAGTTTAGGCTGAGTTTGACCTCACTGTGTAGCCCAAACTGGCCTTTAATTCATGGCAATCCTCCTGCCTCAGCTTCCCAAGTGCTGGATCACAGGGTTGTGCCACCATGCCCAGCAGGGCTTAGTATTTATATGTTTTCTTTCATGTTCTAGAATAAATTTTAAAATTTTCTGTAAAGATTCTGGTAGTCTTTATTAAATTATCTAATCAGTAATTCATGCTATTAGTTGCTATTGGTTTTTTTTTTTTTTTTTTTTTTTTTTTCTAGGGATTGAACATAGGACCTCATGCTTGCCAGGCAGGTACTTGTGCCACTGAGCTATATCTCTGGCCCCATCTATTGTAGATTTTCTTATCTTACTTTTCTAATAGAAATTTGCTTTAGTAGAAAATTCTCACTGATTTTAGATAGATATCTTAAAGCATATCTGTAATCCAAGCACTCTGGGAGGTTAAAGCAGGATTGCAATTTTCAGCCCTCACAGGCAACTTGGAGAGACCCTGCCTCAAAACAAAAAATAAAAGTGGGTAGGGATAAATTTCAATGGGAAAGCCCTGACTGCAATCCCCGATACCTAAAAAAACATTGGTTTTTAAAACATATTCTTTTTTCTGGCAAATTTGCCAAACTCCTTTACTAATTCTAATGTTTCCCATGAATTTTCATGGATTCTATGTGATGAATATTTTGTCTTTTCCTTTCTAATTCAGTACTCTTATTTTTAATTTTTTATTGGCTTATTGCTTTTCTAAATCTTTTTGAATAGCATTATAATGGGAATTCTTGTCTTGACTCTGACCTAAAAGGAAATGCTTCTAAACATCTTCATTAAATGATGCTTTAAATGAGTTTTAGTAGATAAACTATCAGATTAAGGAAAGTCTCCTATGTTTCTAGTTTTCTAAGGGGTGCTTTTTCCCCAGAAATGAATGTCAAACTGTATCATATGCCTTTTCTATTTCTATTTGGACCCTAAAATCCTTTAGTTTATTTTTAAAAAGTCAAGTTATATTGCTAGGTTATCCTATGTTGAACCACAAATAGGAAAAAAGTAGATATTTCATTTAATATTTTCAATTAAGTTCCAAATTTAAATTGACTTATATTATTTTTGTCACATCAAATGCTCTTTTCATGAAGTTTGGCTATTAAATTAAGCTAGTTTCACAAAGTGAGCTGTCTAAACTTAGGGTCTGACTTTTAAAGCCGGTGTGTACAAGAAAAAAGTTGCAAATTCCTTGACTCATCTATAAAAACCTCTGTGCCTGTCATGTTGAAGGGAGCAAATGATGATCATTTCAGAGATTTAAAGAATACAGAATTATTCTTTAAAGATTATGTCTGTATAGTTTTTTCTATAAATTTAACCCATTTTTCTAGGTTCTCAAATATATTGTCATATAACTGCTAAACTTTTAGTTTGTTCTTACATTTTATTCTTTATTTTGTCTATTTCATATTCCTTTTTCCTCATTTTTGGAAAAATATTAACAGAGGCGACTGCTTATTAGTCTTCAAAAAATCTGATTTCTACTTTGTTAAGTGTCCTTATTTATTGTTATTGCCCACTTTATTGATTTGTACCTTTATCTTCATATTGCCATGTTTCTTATTTCTTTGAATTTGTTTTCTTTTCTTTTTTCTATCTTCTTAGATAATCATTTAGCTTATTTACCTTTCAATTGTCTTTATTTTCAGAATGGATTCAAAGCTATACATTGTTCTGTAGGAACTGGGTTGTGGACATCTAGCAAATGCTGATATGGACTGCGGTCACTGTCATTAAACTGTAAGTATTTAATGAAGCTGCAACTCACACACACCTTTTCATTTTTACTCTTTTATTCAAGGTCTACCTGGTAACAGGTTTTGTTTTGGTTTTTTCTTGGTTTATAGATACATAGATTTTTCCAGGTAATTCTATTTTGTTAATTTTAGACTGTGTTACTTTGAAGTCAAAGACTATTGTCTAATATTTAAATTTAGGAATATATTGATACTTTGTGTTCCCAATATATGATCTGTTTTTGTGACTGAAAATTTTGTGACTGACAACTTTTTGTAGAAAAAAATTATTCTGTTTGCATGCAAATGTTTTATATAAATCTGTATAACTTATTAGTGATTACATTAACAATATCTATATTCTAGTTTATTTTATTGGATTTAGTTATCAGTTTCTGAGAGCATTGATTCAAATCGCCAGTAACATTTTATTTCTCTCGTTTCTGTCATCTGTTGCTTAATGTATTTTTGCTCTCAGGATTATGATTGCTTCTGTTTTTTTAAAATCTAAATTCAATACCTCTTTATTCTCTATGATATTTTGATCATATATCTAAATTATCTTCTTACTTTTATTTTTGTGGCCTGTCTTCTACTCTGACTTATTTTTGATGGTCTTTTTATTTGAAGTTTGTCTTTATCAAAAATTATGTAGTAAAATCATGTTTTGCTGCTTTTATTATTGTCATTTGTGAGTCTTTGTGTTTTGATGAGTGTATGTTCATCCCTTCTCAGGCTTTTGGCTAAGATCAAGTGTGATTTGTGTATTTAAGTTTTTCCTCTTATATTCATTATAATGTTGGATGAATTGAGGTACATTTATGATATTTTACATTTTAACTTTGCTATTCTTATTTTATTTTTGAGATCGCTTTGTATTTATTAGATGATTTTTTTACATTATTCATTCCAGTTTTACCTTTCCTTTGGTAGGGCTCAGATTTTTTAGAACTTAAGCTTTTATTCACTTTTTTCATCCAATGCTTACAGAAACAAATACCTATGTTTTCTTTTACAAGTGACAAACATGCTTGCACTTATTAGTCTTCCTCAATTTCCATTTGTATATCACCCTGAAGGGAACTGTAATGAAGAATTTTATTCATTTGCCTTTATAGGGCACAATATTACCCTTCAGCCTCATCTAAGTATATGAGAAAGGATTTTCTCTTTAATCTTCTTTTACAGTTGAGGCATCTTTTACATGTGGTTAATATGTATAAGGATAAAGTGGGAAAATTGATGTAAATTGTTTGGAACAACCCCTGGATTCTAGAAAGTATTCTCCTAAGTGCTTTCTGACCCCAAGCAATTTGTATGATAGGTGCAAGCATAAAATGACAGCACTCAAAATTTCCTTGGAGTGGAGCTGTTTCTAACCGATTGATCCACTCTGAATAGTATGAAATCATACGTAAAACTCTGTGTGTGTACGTGCACACATGGGCATGCATGCAATATACTGTAGATGTGCAGACAGCATTTTTTTGAGCAGAGCTTTCATCATATTCTCCATGGATCTAATACCACAAGAACGAATCTAGTTTACCCCACCCATCTTCATTTTAAAGATCCCAAACTGAGAACAAAAAGACAAAGCGGTTTAATGTATGATGCCATGGTAATTTACTGACAAAGTTTAAATGTGTACAGTGCTAGATTAAGGTCCAGTGCAGCAGTGACTTTCTGGGTATCTCAAAGTTGAACCTGAAGAATCTGTCATACAACTGGTCACAGAATAGAGCCTCAGTACAAGCTGATTGGAGGGAGGGAAATTCAAGTGAAAGGACAGCACCAGAATTGGGATGTAGCTGAGCTACTTAAATCCAAGGTTGTATTTTACATCTCAGAATTGAAAAATGCCCTTTTAAAATGAGCCATGAGAACTCAGAAACATAGTCCTATGTTTTAGGAGATTTTACATAGTAAAGTTGATAAAAATAGGCAAGTTCTGTTTAAGTTTGCAAAAACATCTTGGAAGTAATGCTTGATTGAATTTAATTTTGTTTGTCCTCTAGTTTCTCCAACATAGTTTGAACTTCTCCATCGAAACAACCCATGTATTTGGTAAACTAAATATCTATTTTGAAATAAAAGGAAGATTACTACTTTCAGGAAGAGAGAATAGGGTATTCTTTTAAGTATTCAACTGAATACAAATAAAAATTCTAAATATGTATAAAACACATGTAAGATGAAAATAACACAATTCAGCTAGGAACTGTGGGCCCTAAGAAAAGACATGGCAGCAAGTTTCCTGGGTTTTCCTTCTGCCTCATATATCCCAGAATTGAAGCTTAAGAAACAGAAACCTAGAAACATCAACAAGTACAGATGAGAAAAATCAGTGCAAAAGTCTACTTTTTCTAGCCAAAATAGCATGAAAGGGATGGCCAGTGCAGCAAGACAGAACACTTTTACATAATAACTGCTCTACTCTCGCCAAATAGTACAGAGGAAAACAAAACACAGTGACACAAACTTACTCATGCTAGCAGAAATTGAATGGGAACTGTGGATGTTTACCAAGATGTAAGAAGGCACCTCAAAATTCCTGCTGGAGTGACGTCAGGGAAAACAGAATAGGGGGTCAGAACTCCTACTAATTCTCTCATGGTGCCAGAGGAAACCACATCATGAGGCATCACTGCTCCTTCCCACCAGCATCAGAGGAGGCCCAGTGGGGAATCAGGATGGTCACCATCATTCAGGAGTAACTCAGCAGTGACATTAGTAGAGACCACAAGGGAAGCAGCAGTGGGGTCCTCCTGCCCCTTCCACCAGGGCGAGATCAGCAGACACCTACCAGGTAGCAAGGTGCCCACATAGTCCATGCAGTAATGAGCATTACTTGGCTTCTCCGGATGTCAAAGAGCCCAGGAAGGAAATCTAGACTTCCACCCCCACCTAGCACTAGCAAGGCATGACCCTCCCCCTGCTGGAGGGTGTTGCAGAAAATCAAGCAAAATGAAAGGTTTAAATATTTGTCCAAGTAAAATCAAAACTTTAGTTCACACAAAAAACCTGTATGTGAGTATTTATTCTGATGTGATTCATAATTGTGAAAAACTAAAACTATCTCAACTGTTCCTCGAGTGGGAAATAGAAAAAAAAAAACCCCAAACCTCATCCTTACAAATGACTAAATATACAGCATTCCTTTATTTATAAATAAATAAAATACAGTCACATGACACCCACAATAATTTGGTTTCAATTTAAAAAATTACCATACCAAAAAACAGAGAGAATCTGAACTGAAATGATCAAAAAACTATAAATAAATGCCTATATAAAGATAACAGAGATATTAGAAGAGATGTTTGGATTATCTGACAAGGACTTTAAAGCAGCTATCATAAAAATGTCTCAAAGAGCAATTACAAACACTCTCAGAACAAATTTTTAAAAGTAATGTGATAAGTCTCAACAAAGAAATAGAAAGTCACAGAAAAGAAGTAAAAACATAAAGAAGAACCACAAAAAGCTTTAAAGAAATACTGTAACTGAAAATTTAAACATCAGTAACTCAGTGGGTGGACTCAATAGCAAAACAGAGGGCACAGAGGAAAAAAAGCAACAAACCTAAAGATAGAACGATAGAAACCACCCAATTTGGATGACAGAGAGAAAACAGGCTTAAAACAAATGAAAGAGCCTTTAGAAATCAAATAGAAAAGTTCTACCACTTACCTCATCAGAGGACCAGAAAGAAAGGAAAATAGAGTAGGCATGAAAGCTCCTCAAAAAGTAATGACTAATAACTTCTTAAATTTGGCATAAGATAGATAAAACCTATCGATTAAAGAAACTGTCAGAACTCTAAACAGGATAAACCCAAAGAAATCTACCCCAAGATGCATCAGACTTCTTAAGACTAAGATGGAATTGTGAAAGCAGCAAGAAAGGAATAACACCTTACCTATAGGGGAAAAATATTTGCATGACTGAGTTTCTCATCAGAATTCACAGAGGATATAAGGAAATGGAATGACATATTCTAAGTATGGAAAGGATGAAATCAGCAACCTAGAATTTTATATCTAAAAGAGTACTCCTCAAGGAATGGTAGGAAGCCATGTCATATTCATAGGAAGGAAAAACAAGAGGAGTTTGTCAGCAGGAGACCTATCCTACAAGAATGAGCAGAGGCATTTCTCTAAATACAAATAAAATGATAAAAGAAGGGACTTTAGAACAATAAGAAAGAAAATAGACAGTAAAAATATGGGTAAATAAAGTGTATTTTCTTTCTCCTCTTAGCTGCGTGAATTTTGTTTGATAGAGAAGCCAAAAAAATCAAACACTATCCAAGTAGCTCTAAATATGTGTATAGAAAATGTTCAAAACAATTATTTTAGGAGAAGCAGCCAGCCCAGCCCCCACGCACACTTGGGTACCAAGGGGACTCTCCCTTGAGTAGCTGGCACCAGTGGGGAAAAGTAGCCCAGCCCCCATGTGCACACTGACTGCCATTGGGACTCTTCGGTGGGTAGCCAGTGCAAGCCAGGAGAACCAACCACATATGCCTTAGAGAAGCTGCAAGTGTCTAGAGAAGCCCTCCCTGCACTGCAGTGCCTCCTGAGGAACCTGATTAGGAGAAACCCAGGTGCCTGACCCATCCCCCTACACTGTGGATGGGTGGCCAGTGTGGGAAAGACCTGAGACCCCACAACCTGCTCTTCCAGAGGAACCCAGGAAAATGTCAAGATAAAGGAGCAAAAGGGGATCTCTGGCCTCCATTCCAAACAGAACAAGTTCAGGAGACATGGACATGGAAGAAAGCAAAAGTTGCATATCTGCAATTTCAAGATCCCAGGAATTCAGCACAAGAACAATGGCAACTGAAGTAAAGAAACTACTTCATGAAGCTGTAAAAGAAATCAGACCAGGAATAATATCTCAGGTAAAAGAAGAAATGACAAACATAATAAAAGGGTTGCTGAGTGTATCTAAAGAAGACATAGATTTAAAAAAAAAAGAAGCATAGAAGAAAGAAAGAAACCTTGAATGAACAATATAGAGAAGAATTGGAATGCATGAAACAGACTCAAAGAGATATCCAGGAAGTTAAAAACTCCATTGAAAGCTGGCAAAACTGCTTGAAAGAAACTGAAGATAGACTTTCAAACCTTGAAGACAGGTTTGCAGTTTGCAATCACAAAAAGGAAAGATCTCTTAAAAATAACAAGGAACCAGAAAATGACAATTTGACAGCTGCAAGATGATGTAAAGAAAAATAATTTAAGAGTGATAGGTGTCAGCAAAAAAGCAGAAGTCAACACAAATGACAAAAAGTGATTATTTACAGAGGTAATAGATGAGAACTTTTCAAGCATGGGAAAATCTGACGTACAGGTAAGTGAGGCATATTGAATTCCAACTAGCTGTAACCAAAGTAAGTCTGCACCCAGACATATAATAATCAAGATTCCAGAAATTCAGCACAAGAACAAGATATTAAAGGCTATTAGAGGAAAGAAACAGATCACCCATAAAGGAAAACGCATCAGAATCATGACAGACTTCTCAACACAAACTATCAAACTAAGAAGAGCTTGGAGTGAAGTATTTCAAGTCCTAAAAGAAAACAACTTCCAACCCAGATTGATGTACCCTGCAAAACTATCTTTCAAAATTGATGCAGAAATAAGATACTTCCATGA
Source organism: Dasyprocta punctata (assembly GCA_004363535.1). Taxonomy (NCBI): domain Eukaryota; kingdom Metazoa; phylum Chordata; class Mammalia; order Rodentia; family Dasyproctidae; genus Dasyprocta; species Dasyprocta punctata. Next base: position 76,518 of record RJWM01007302.1, read on the forward strand.
CAAAGAACAACTGAAGGAATTCATGACCCCCAAACCAATCCTACAAAGAGCACCGAAGGACATTCTAGAGAGAGATAAAAATGTCCATGGTCCTAGGAACAGCAGCAAAGTGGGATCATTGAACAGGGCAGACGGTTGAATGGAGGGGAAAAGTAGGGAGCCAACAGCAGGGAAAAAGCATGGCAGAGATGAACCAGTGCATGTTGGCCGTAACCATTAATGTAGATGGCCTTGATTCACCAATAAAAAGAAACACAGAGAGTGAATCAAGAAACAAGATCCATCAATATACGGTATATAAGAAACACATTAACTTGAAAGGAAAATGATAGATTGAAAGTTAAAGGAAAGAAAACAATGCTCCATGTGACAGGGAACCAGAAAAAACAGGGGTAGCTTGCTCATCAACCACAGAATGGATAAGAAAGATACAGAATTTTTACACAATGGAAAGCTACTCTGCTAAAAAAGACAATCACAAGGCTCTTGTAGGTAAATGGATGCAACTTGTGATCATTCTCTTGGATGAAATGGTTCAGACTGACATAGGTGAACATCATGTTGTCTCCCTAGTATAAAAAACTGAAGGAGTTAATGGGTTCCAAAATGTACAATAGATATTGTGAAAGTGAAAGGGGAGGAAACATCTGAAAAGGGAAGGTGGCAGCCATTGTTAATTCCCTATCATTTTGTTTTAAAGTACTGTATCAGTTTCATTGTTTTGTTTTGATTGGTTTTATTCTGTTTTGTTTGATTTGATTTTCTTATATCTGATGGCATGGGCAGCTGTTTTGAAGATAACAAGAGGCATTATGGCAGCCATTGTTGATTTCCTATTATCTTGTTTTGAAGTTCTGTATCATTTTCACTGTTTTGTTTTGATTGACTTTATTCTGTTTTCTTTTTTTTTTTTTTTTTTGGCTTCGTGCTCTTAAAAAAACCCAATTATTTTATATTAAGACAATTTTATCATAAATGGGAGATAAAGAGAATAGGGATTATAGTCCATTAGAAGTGGTAAAATAGCAACATCTGCAGATATGTATACAATATTCTTCAGTAAACCACGAAAAGCAACAAAAGGGGCCAGGTATATAGCACAGAAGCACAGTGCCTGCACGGCAAGTGCAAGGTCCTAAGTTTGATTCCTGGTACCAAGGAAAAAAAGATTCAAAAAGATACACTAAAACACTATAGATAAATCAAAATGTGACCTAATACTGTCCAAGTAATCCACAAGAAGTCCTAAAAAAGAAAACAGGAAGATGAAAAACAGAAACCAAAAAAATAATGTGGCACATAAACTTTAATATATCAGTAATGATACTTGAGGTAAATAGTCTAAAAAGAGCAATGAAAAGAGAGAGATTGGCAGAGTGAATTAAAAATTATTAACCAACACTTGGGAGGCTGAGGTAGGTGGAGCACTGTGAGTTCGAGGACGGCTTGGTCTACAACATGAGCGCAAGGCCAGCCTGAGTTACATAGTGTGACCCTGCCTCAAAAAAACAAACAAACAAACAAACAAACAAACAAACAAAAAAAAACTAGAGCTAGGAGTTTGGCTCTGCAGCTTAAGCGCTTATCTGGCAGGCGCGAGACCGGTGCCACCAAAAAAAAAAAAAAAAAAAAAAAAATTATTAACCAACAACATGGTATGTTTGAGAAATGCGCTTGAAAAGTAACATTACACAAAGGTTAAAATTAAAAAGGATGGAAAAATACATACTCATGAAAGTATTTATCAAGGCAAGCAGAAACAGTTATGTGCATATCAGATAAATGGACTTCAAAGTAGAGAAAATAACCAGGGACAATGAACAATCCCTGTAATGATACAATGAGGTAATACTAATATAGTATAATCCATTCAATAATAAAATGTCAACCTACCAAGAAGACAGCAATCTAAAGAGTGCATATATTGAACAACATAGCTGCAACATGTGAGCAAAACTGATAGACCTGAAAGGAAATTTACAGATTCACAATTTTAGTTGGAGACTTCAACAATGCCTCTTTCAGAAATTAAGAGAACTCTAGTCCAAAAATCTGCAAGATGAATTCAGCAACAACAGCTAACAAAATCTAATGTACATTTGTAGAACACTCCACCTTACAACGGAAAGATATAGATGATTTTGTACGCCCAGGGAATGTGTACCAAGATATATCATATTCAGGTGATAAAACAAGTCTTAACTTTAAAAGAATTGAAATCATACATAGTTTATTCTCTGCACACAGTGGAGTAAAACTAAAGATCAAAAGGAGAAAGTTAACAGGAAAATCTCCAAACACTTGGAAACTAACCAGTATATTTTTAAATAATTCATGGGTCCAAAAG
>RJWM01007303.1:0-78895 GCA_004363535.1 Dasyprocta punctata
TGTCTGGTTTGCAAACATTTTCTCCCATTTCATACGCTGTCTCCTCCCAGTTTCTTTTGCTGTCCTCAGGCTTTAGTTTGAGGCACTGCCATTTGTCTGTCTGTTTTCTTGTAGCTCGGAGGTTTTGTCCACAAAATTATTACTTGTTCCATTGTTCAGAAGTATTTCTCTCCTATTTCTTCTGATAGTTTCATTGTTTTGGGTTTAAACACATACGTTTCTCACCCATTTTAGTTTGAATTCTGTGACTCCCCATGTTAAAGAGCAGCCGTGATCCTCATAGATTTGGGGTGCACACAGAGCGCGGGGCACTCTGCTCTGCCAGCGGAACAGAATCCGCTTGGGTTCGTCCCAGCAGCACCTCAAGTGATCACTGTCGTGCCGGGTCCAGGGAAGACGGTGGACGGGGACGCACCAGTGCTTCTGGAGCTGCCTCTCGGATGGCCCCGGACAGCAGCGTTTATCCCTCTTCCATCCTAGCTCGTGGAAAAGGACCCCCAGAGTTTCTTCACAAAGGGGCAGAAGTGATGGGCTGAGTTCTTTCGGAGTAAAGGTGAATGTTTTGAGGGGCGGTATTAGCAATGTGTCTTTTATTGTCAGAAGTTTTTATAATTTAAACAATTCTGACCACCCCTTGTATTGGTTCTATAAATTAGTGCTATTGCTATGAAACAGTCCCAGCACTTTCTTTATGTCTCCTGGTGACTTCTACTATAGTATCTGAGATTTTCACCCCCACTTTCATCAAAGGTGTTTGGTCAGGTTTTTGAAAGCTATGTACAATGCATCTTGTTTTCCAGTTATTGAAGGACAGTGAAAAATAGTTATTTACATAGCCTAGGTAATTTGGATTTTTGGTATCAAGACTTGCTTGTATGTCCATAGTGATATGCAGATTAATTTTAAGACATAAACTTGTAAGATGTCTGGACTGACTCAGTTCTTGAGTTTTTTTGTGTATAAAAATAAAGTTCTCTAATATGTGTTTATGATAGAGCTTGAAATCTCCATCTAGTCTTATTATTTTAGTTATAATCAACAATGAATTAAAAATTATTGCAAGGTGGAATTTTAGAACCAGGTCCATGTAAGAAGCCCTCTGGTTTCATTGATTTATTATACACAGAGTCTTTTCAGTGATTTCCCGAAAATCCCTTAATTTATAGACGATCAAACTTACTGATATGTAGCTATAACTTCCTTAGGTGTCAGCAATATTAGGGCCAAAGAGACTTACTTTTCATAGCTACTTTTTAAAAATCCATTTTAGCACATTATTTTTGACAGATTTTTATATTCTTTGAGATATATATCCCTCAAAGTGATCATTCCTCCTTATTGTGTTTCTGTTACCCAAGTTTTGAAAAAAATTTTGTTGTATTCAGTTTTTCTTGTAAGTGCAGTTATTCCAGTATTCCATTACTCTTCTGTTTAAAATTTGAAATCCATTTTAGTTTTCCTTCTCTTAAAAATAAAATCTTCCTTTTGCTATTCAGTCAGTCATCGAGGAAGTCTGAATCCCTTCAAAGGAAACATAAAAGGTATACTATTCCATCAGTGATAGTGACAGTTGTGTGACTCCAGGACGTCTGTGTTGCATTAAGTATCTAGGTCACACAAAAGCATGTTGCTGATAGCTTTGTATCTTTATAGATCACAAAGGGAAAAGCAAGGTAAGATTCAAAAATAAAGCACTGAAGGCGGTGCAGCGCATTTCCGTGGAAAGGCACAGTATCAACATCGACATTGTAACGAATATTTTTCTATCAAACCCATCAGGTTTCGTTTCTTTTTATTATCACTGGTTTCCACTGGTTTCTTTAATTTCTTATATGCCAACATAATTATAAATATGAGCATTACAATATTATAGGAGTCATAAAAGATCCTTCACCATCTCTAGTTATAGCATTCAGCAGAATCAGCTTGCTTTCAGGACACCTGTTAACTCACCCGTTTTCCCATCAGGGTTTTGATCTGATATTCTCGCTCTCTTTCAGGATTTATATTGCTGTCCAGAGCAAATCAGACATGCGTCAGATTTTCCAAATATTTCACAATTCATAGAAATTCTTTTGAGCTACATTTATTTCATGCTTATAATCATGATCTTTGTGCTCACATTTAGGTCGTTTCATTAAACATTTGTTAAGTATTACTGTCCATTCTAATGTTGCCTCTGTGTCTTTGCAGTATGATTCTTGCAGCCGAAGTAGCTAAACAACTCTTTGTTCCTATTGAAGGTTTATCCCTGAAGCCTTCTTGTCTGTTTCATTCTGCTGTGTGTCCATTCCTCACAACCTTACAATACATTTTTATCTCCGGATGGCCTTCAGCTGTGTTATGTATGTGAACTTATCAATATTACTGGACAGTAATGATACGACTTGAATTCCGTGTGAGCTGCAGTGTATGGGCCACTGTACAGACATTTAGCATTGTAGAGTAAGAAAGATAAGTCAAAATCAGTATCCTTTAGTCAGGGTCTCTGAAACGGTGAAGGTACGAAGTTTCATTCAGATCTCAAAAATGATCCATCTAAATCCCAAAGATATCTTTCTAAAATTTTTCTAAGTCTGGTATTTCTGATGAATCCACGTATGATTAACTCCTAAAATTTTTTATGTAAGAATAAAATAATATGGAATCAAGAGCAAAACATAAGTAGTATATAAAATCATGGTAGTTGAATGAATGCCCTTTAAATAGTTTAGGCATTGACATATAATCAGTTGAGGTACTTTTCGAAGGCTTTATGCTAATCAGAGGCATATTTTGTGTTTTTTTTTACTTAAGAGAAAAAAAGACACATATAAGAAAGACAAAAAGCAAAAGAGACAAACGACTAGAGTAAATGCACAACAGTAACATTACAGGTTTACAAAACAGGATGATAGAAACTTGACAATGGTTGCAATATTGCGTATCGTTGCCTTCAAAATGGTTGTTTACATTAACAGATATAGACATGTAAAACTGATCCAATCATGTGAGTATTAATTGTTCTTTCTCAATAACAAATACATTCAGCAGTGTGTTCATTTTAGTTATCTTACATATACATATATACAGATTTATATCTTTTCCTTTTCGCTTCTCTCTTTCCCCCTTTTACTTTCCCAATTACTTTTGCTCTTTGAGCTGCTTTTTACCCTTACACAGTATTTATTATAGATTTTATATCATATATACTTTTCCGTTTCTTACACTAGGGAGACAATACGGTATTTACACAGGTGGGTTTGATTTATCTCACTTATGCGTGTGGTCTCAAGTTGTGTCCATTTACTTATAAAAGTCTCAATGCAATCTTTCTTAATAGCGGAGTAGTACTCCACTGTGTTTGATGATATATTGTCACTGTGCTGATTTCTAGAGCAGAGTGTGACTTAAATAACTAACTGGGCCTGGAGTTATCTCAGATCAGGTCTGGCACACATCGTTTCTAATTATTGCTCCTTTCCCAGGATGTAATCCACCATAAGAAAGAGCTACAGCTTATTTTACCTTTCATGGCACCACTGAAACTTCCCATAGCTTCTACTACAGTGTGTAACTTTTCAGCCGATTCAGTGAGCATACAAGAAAACAGCAGTCCTGAGAAGCGGCCAGACTTGGTGGATATCAGATAAGCTTGCTGGGGCCACAGTCTGTTCTCCTGGACCCTGGTTGCTTATGTTATCATCAGGCAAGAAAGACAGTTGTTTGTTTGACCTTCAGTGTGATAGAATCATCCACTGACTGAGTGACTTCAGTTGTCTTTTGCAAACAAAATCCTTTGTGTACGTGGTGTGTGTGTGTGTGTGGCTTCTTTTCAAAGTCTAAAGTAATTTGTTACATGAGACTGGTAAATTATAAATGAATTCTTAGCTATGTTTGTTAAGGAATACTGTGTTGTACAGTAATTGTGCTTTCTAATTAAAAATGACTTACCCTTTTTAGTTAAAGTTAGTGCTAGATAATAGCATGAATGCGTTTTTAGAAAAAATTTTGTGAAATAAATTTATGGCATGAATGCTTTCTCTTTCTTATATGTTAATGCCCACATATCACTGCCCCACTCACTAAGGATAGAACATGCGTTAAATTAGTAGCTGTTGTGATTTGAGCACTGTAACACATTTGATGTCACAATGCACGGTCACAGACACTGAGAAGACAGCACTAATTCTGGGCACCGCACATCTTCTCTTCTCCCGGCTATGGCGCACTGATATGTGGCCTTCGGGCTTTGTGTCATTGATGACCCTGTGCTGGTCTTTACTCCTGGCACTATAATTCCTCTACTTTTGTACTGAGCTGTATCTCCTATTGCCCACTGAAAGATGTTGCTCCAGAAATCTAGCTCGCCTCCCACCTTCTCATTATTAATCTTCACTCTACAGTGCAGCATTGCACCAGCATAAAGACATCCGTACTGTTATTTCTTTTCCTTAAAACTAAAGTGCAACTTATCTTCACCCAACATTACCTACAGCTGTTGTTCTATTTCTTTGGTTCCTGTTGTAGCCAAATTACACAAAATGGTTGTCTATATCTGGATTTTAAAAAATTTTTTTGGCATTTTAAAAAATTTCAATACTGGTAGTTGAACCCAGAGCCTTCATACTGAGCCACATCCCCAGCCAATTTGTTTGTTTGTTATTTCAACACAGAGTCTCACTAAGTCACCAAATTACCCAGGTTGGGCTTGAACACGAGCTCCTCCTGCCTCAGTCTCCCAGAGCGCTGGGTTACAGGCATGTGCCGCCTGTGCTGTCCAGTATCTATCGTCCCGTTCCCCTAAGCACTTCCCCAGGGCCTCTGCTCTCATTTCTTCACTAAACTCCCTGTGGCTTTACAGGCGAGAGCCAGTCTGCCCTGTCACAGTCACTGGGCATGGTCCGCGTGGCTGTCAGGCTGTCCTCCCGTTTCTGTTAACTTGGTCTCCTTTGATGAACTTACCGGGGCTGCGTCACTGACTCCCGGTTCCTGTCTCTGACCTGGGCTCTCAGCATTCTGGAAACCTTCATTTCTTTCTTTCTTTCTTTCTTCTTTTTTTTTTTTTGCTCAGTACCGGGGATCGAACTCATGACCTTGTGCCTGCCAGGCAGGCGTTTAAACCACTGAGCTCAGTCCCTGGCCCTCTACTCAGCATTCTAGCTGGGTATTTGGGCCCTCCAAACCTAACTGTCCTTTATGTTAGGCCTAAAATCTATTGCACCTGTGGTTCAGGTCCATGCAGCCCACACTGCCTCCCTCCACAAGTGCCCCTGGCCAGGACATCCGTTATCTGCCCGCGGCTTTCCTTCACTCTTGCTCCACACCAAGTCCAGCTGCCCCAGCCCTTACAGCTGGCCAGTGGTTCCTTCTCCGTGGCCTCCCTGCTCCCGGCCAGGCTTCTGCTCCTGAAATCACTTCTGAACGTGTAGCCGGTATAGTCCTTTTAAAACACAATCTGATCACAGCGTCACCGCAGCTTAGCGCCCTCTGATGCGTGACCATCTTGCTTAGAAAGAAACGCTGGGGTCCTGGGGATGCCTTCGAGCGGGGTGGTCATGCTCCCTCCCCACTTCCTCCTGTGCTCCCTCCCCTGTTTCCAGAATGTGCCCCGGCAGGACGCTGCCCTGGCCTGGTCTCCCTGCTGACGTCCTGGGGTAATTTCAGTTCCTCTCAGCAGAACTGTCTCCCGGAAACCCGCCTGCGTACCAGCAGCCCTCCTCCTCCGTCCGTGGAACCCAGAACCTGCCTTGTATTACTTGATTTTTCCCCCAAATCCCTTATCATCTTGAAACTTATTACATAGTTGGCTCCTAACTTTTATATCCTGTCTTCTGCCTGGAGAAGCCATGTTTGATGAGAGCAGGGATCATGACTTCTTGTCTGTAATATTTTGAGTAATGTGTAGTACATGCTAGTTGATCATCCAGTTATGTTATTAGCTTTTAAAAACTAGTTCTATCTGGGTGTGGTGGTACATGCCTGTAATCCTAGAACTGTGGAGGCTGAGGCAGGAGGATCCTCATGAGTTCGAGGTCAACCTAGGCTACATAGTTCAAAGTCAGCCTGGACTACATAGTGAGACCCTGTCTCAAAAACATAAACAAGCAAACAAACACTGAAATGCTAGTTCTAACTCTTTGGGGAAGATACCTAGAAGGGGAATAGCTGGGTTGAAGGGAATTTCTAGTTTTAAGTTTTTGGGGACTCTTGTCAGTGGTTGCACTAGTTTACATTCCCACCAACACTGCAGAAGGGATCTGTTACACACATGTGCGAACTCCACGTGAGGAATGTCATCCTCCCGCACTGCGAACACATACTAATGACAATTACAAACTGAAAGAAATCTAGCTTTGGACACCTGACTTTCCCTGGATGTGTCCCAGAAGAGAAATTACTAGGCTGACCCCGAGACGGGCCCCCTCGTCTGCCCAGCAGACAACTGTGCGATCTGTGGCTTGGTTTGCCCTTCACTCAAAATCCTCTGAAGTGCAGACTCCTTTAAGTCACCACTAGTGTGAGGCTTATTAGTGCTACAAATCTACAGATGCTTGTGATCGAAAAACAGGAAATTTTTAAATTTTTATTTTAAAGAAAAAAATAACAATGGTACAAAATTTCAAAATCAGATTGTAGGAGAATAACAATGCTTGGTATATTGTCTATTGTTATTTTAAAAGTACTTGCTCCTATTACAAGCTATAGGCATGAAAAATTGATAAAACAATATAGGCACACACACACACACACACACACACACACACACACACATTTCCTTTTCTCTTCGTTCTTTTCTCCTTTCTCCATCCCAGTTTCTCTTTCCTTGTGAACATCTTCCTTCCACTTCACAATATTTTTTTTTTTTTTTTTTTTTTTTTTTGCGGCACCAGGAATCAAACTCACAGCCTCACGCCTGCCAGACAGGTGCTTAAGCCACTGAGTCAAACTCCCAGCCCTGGTTTTTTGAGGCAGAGTTGCACTATGTAGCTCAGGCCGGCCTTGTGCTCGTGTTGTAGCCCAAGCCGGCCTCGAACTCACAACGCTCCTCCTACCTCAGCCTCCAGAGTGCTGGGATTAAAGGCGTGCGCCACCACGCCCGGCCACAATATCTATTTACTGGATCCTATTTACTTTTTCAGCTTCTTACACTAGGGAGACAGTACAATGTTTACTCATGCACGTCTGATTTATTGCACTAATGAGTATGATCTTAAGTTGCATCCATTTGCCTATAAATGTCTAAAGTTTATCCTTCTTTGTAGCTGAGTAGTACTCCATTGTGTAAAACTACTGCATCTTTTTTATCCCTTCCTCAGTTGATGGGCATTTGGGTTGTTTCCAGGATTCAGCTATATCACAAATTGTGCTGCTATAAACATAGGTGCACATATTTCACTGTGGTATCATGTTTTCAGTTCTTCTGGGAAAATACTCGGAAGGGGAATAGCTGGCTTGAATGGGGTCTCTAATCTTAGCTTTTTCAGAATTTCCACATTGATCTCCACAGTGGCTGCACCAGTCTACACTCTCATCAACGGTGGAAAAGGGATTCTTTTTCCCTGCAGCTCCTCCAGCATTTGGTATTCCTTGATTTCTTGATGATAGCCATTCTTTCTGGAGTGAGATGAAATCTCACTGTTTTAATTTGTATCTCTTGCATGACCAACGATGTCAAACATTTTTTCATATACTTATTTGCCATTTGCATTTCTTCATCTGAGAAGTGTGTATCCATCTCAGATGCCCATTTTTGGACTGGGTCTTTGAATTTGAGGGGTCTGATTTTTTTCAATTTTTTATATGTTCTAGATAGAAGTCCTTTGTTTGAGGAACAGCTGGCTAACATCTTTTCCCACTCTGTAGGTTGTCTTTTCACTCTGTCGGTGATTTGTTTTGATGTGCAAAATCTTTTTAATAAAATGAGATCCCAGTTGTTGATTCTTTGAAGTGTTTCCCATGGCATTTGGGTTTTGTTCATGAAGTCTCTGCCTATACCTATGTCTTCAGATTTTTATTGACTTTCTCTTCTAGTAGATTTAGTGTTTCTTGTTTAACATTTACATCTTTGGTCCATTTTGACTTTAGCTTTGTGCATGGCGATAGACATGGGTCTAGTTTCAGTCTTCAGTATGTAGAGAGTCAGTTTTTCCAGCATCATTTATTGAAGATGCTATCTTCCTTCTAGTGAACATGTTTGGCCCCTTTGTTAATGATAAGGTGGCTAAATCTGTTTGTAGTTGTCTACATCTTCTAATCTGTTCCACTGATCCTCAGGTCTGTTTTTTGCCAGTACCATGCTGATTTTATTATGGTAGCTTTGTAGTATAATTTCAGGTCAGAGATTGTGATGCCTCCTGCCTTGTCTTTGTTGCCCAGGACTGCCTTTGCTATTCTAGGTCTCTTCTGTTTCCAGATAAATTTTAGGAATGTTTTTTCCAGTTCTGTGAATATGTTAATGGTATTTTGATTGGAATTGCGTTACATCTATATAACGGTCTTGGCAGTGTGGCCATTTTCACAGTGTTGGTTCTTCCTATCCATGAGCAAGGGATATCTTCCCAGTTTCTGATATCCTCTTCGATCTCCTTTTACAAAGTCCTGTAATTTTCAATATATAAGTCCTTTACTTCTTTTGTTAGATTAATTCCCAAGTATTTCACTAGTTTGGAGGCTATTGTGAAGGATGTGGCTTCCCTAATTTCTCTCTCAGTGAGTTCCTTATCTGTGTACAGGAATGCTTTGATTTTTGAGTGTTGACTTTGTATACAGCTATGCTGCTTGATTTGGTTATTAGATCTAGAGGTCTTTTGGTGGAGTTTTCGGGGTCTTCTCTATTGGGTGTCACGTCATCTGTGAAGACTGATAGCTTAACGTCTTCCTTTCCTGTCCTTATTCCTTTCATTTCTCTCTCTCGTATAATTGCCCTGACTAATGTTTCCAGGACTGTACTGAATAGGAATGATGACAGTGGACATCCTTGCCTGATCAGGAGGAATTTTTAAATTTTCAAAAACTTATCGTAAAGGTCATGTTGCCATTGGTCCCCCTAAAATCTCCCCCTCTTCTAAGTCCCTGGTCCCAGCCTTCTCCCCCGAGTCTGCAGCACAGTGAACGTTCTTAATCAGATTCCACGGTTTACTCTGGGGAAGAGCCAGAAGTCACTCAGTGCCACATGTGGTGAACAGCGTGGATGAGGGTCCCCCATGACGTCTTCCTGGTCCTGCTGTTCTGGGGCAGTGGGGATTCTGAATGGTATTAATGGCAATATATCTTTTATTGCCGTGACATGTTTATTTAAGCATTACCTCTATATTTTCCTTAGCATTAATGTTTTCTTATTTGTATGTGCATTCATACATAGGTATTTGTTTTCTATTGTGTTTAGTGTTTATTGAAGCTAAGAAATTTGTTCATCTATTTCTATTAAGTACCCTAATTGTCAAAAACAAGGTGGCTTAGTGTGTATGGAGTTGTTTCTGCATCTTTTAATCTGTTCCATTGATCCTCAGGTCTGGTTTTTTTGTTTTTATTTTTATTTTTGTTTTGTTTTTGTTTTTGTGGGCCAGTACCATGCTGTTTTATCATGGTAGCTTTGTAGGACTAGAGGTTCCATTTGAACCAGCCATTCCCCTTCTTGGTATTTTCCTGAAAGAATTAAAGCATCATATCACAGCAGTGTAAGCAGTGTATGCAGACCCATGTTTATAGCAGCACAGTTTGTGATAGATAGATGCCCATCAACGATTAATGAGTGAATAAAGAAGATGTGAGCTTTTTTTAATACAGTGGAGTAGTACTCTACCATTAAGAAGGATGTATTTAAACATTTCTAGGTAAATGGATGCACCTTGAGATCATACTCTTAAGTGAAATAAATTGGACATAGATGTGTAAATGCCATATTGTTTCTCTTGTGTGAGAAACAGAAAGCATAAGTAAGGGCCAAAATGTTTGTCAGGTATTGTGAAATAGGAAGAAAATGCCTAATTGAGAAGGGAAACTAGAAAGGGGGGATGTGGGAAGGAAGGAAGAAGAGAAAAAAAAATAAAAAAGAAGGAAGAATAGAAACAAAGCTTTTGTCATTAAGGAAAGAATGAGGGGTTGAACAAAGGGGAGGAAATTGGGGAAAAAACCCAAAATATATCATGTACAGTTACAAATTCCCTATGCGATTGTTTAATATCCCTAAAATGTACCAATAAACTTAATTCATTTTAAAAAGTACCCTAATCACTTCTTATTCTTATGTTTAACAGGTCATTGCATTAGTTATGGATATATTTACAGATGTGGACATTTTCAAAGAAATAGTGGAGGCATCAACTCGAGGGATATCTGTGTACATTTTACTTGATGAGTTCAACTTTAACCACTTTTTCAGGATGACTGAAAAACAGGGTTGTCAAATACAACGTCTCAGGGTAAGAATTCTCTTTTTTCTCAAGCATTTTTGTGCATCATTTTCATCTTATTTAAATTTTAGGCATGTTAAGATTATTCCAAAATTAGAAAGAAAAATATGTTATGTACAGTGATTAATGATTTATCACCAAAGGTGACTGAAAGTATACACCTTCATATTGTGCTTTTCTGAGATAATTTTGCTACCACGCCCACACCCCCTCAAGCCCACTGACTTGAGAGATTCTGTGATTCAGCGGGTGTCATTTGGCAGAAGCATTTGGTATAGTCTTCAGTTACATTTCACTTTTGAAAGGAAGATAAGATTTTAATTTTAGCTGTTTGGCTATCATGGTAGTATCATCTGTAAAGGTTTCTCACTGTAGGATCCTAAGGAATTTGTGAAACATCCTGTGTAAATGTAAAGTATTATCTCCTGTTTTAGCTATGTTAAAATATGTTGTTTAGGTGATTATTTTTCTTCATTATTGAGTTTTGAGGATAAGTTTTGAAATTTTATTCCTATGAATTTTTGTGTGTTTTAAAGGTTCATTTCAGGTTAATATTTTTGATAGTAAGGCTTTATATTGATATGCATTTTACTTTTCAAAATACCTCCTTCTTAACCATAATTTTTACTTTATATGTACATATAATTTTAGAACATTCGCATTCGGACAGTGAGAGGCCAAGATTATCTTTCAAAAATGGGAACAAAATTCCATGGAAAAATGGAGCAAAAATTTTTGTTAGTTGACTGCCAGAAAGTCATATACGGTTCTTACAGGTAAGAACATTGTGTTTGCATTCAGCGTTATCAACCACTTAAATAATTTATTAGTTTTGGATTTTAATACAGTTGGCTTAGCTCTGTCTTGAAAATGAGGAAGGAACTCTTGCATGAAGCTCAGAGGCCTGGGTTTTAGTTAAGTCTCTGCTTCTGAAGAACATTAATACTTTGGGCAAATCGTATCTCTTCCCAAGCTCTGAGTTCTTTACCCAGAACACAGGGGCTGACTCATAGCTAAAACACTCATGGCTGTACAGTGCTAAAAGTGGGGTTTTCTCCATGCAAGCACTTCCTAGTGTGGCTACAATAACAAGTGCTCATGAAAACAAACGCCATCTTCTACTTTGAAGAGCCTATCAAATAGATTTTTCTTATTTCATGTCTTGGTTACTTTTCTTTCACTGCTGAGACAAAATACCTGATGCCCCAAATGAAGTAAGGAAAGGTTTATTTAACTTACAGTTTTTGGAGGTTTCAGTTAATACTCAGCTGGCCCCAAGGCAGTGTGATGTGGCTTAAGAGGCAGCTGTTCATGGCAACCACAAGTCAAAGAGCAAAAAGGGGAAAAGCACGCCTCCTTTGCTCCCTAGTATTGGATGCCGGCTCCCCACCCCTGGGCAGGTGCAGCACCTACACCACCAATCCCAGCACTAGACAACAAGCCAATCACAAACACTAGATTCAGCTACTGCCATGACTGCCTGAGGTTTTGGGGGCACATTTAAACAAACCACAACATTTCATGACTCAGAATTGAATCAAACCCAAAACTGCAGCCCAGTCCAGATGAGTGTGGTCCAGAGTATCGATGCTGCCCAGTCATCCCTCGTAAGTCCCTAGACTCAGTCCTGAGTGATCCAGGTCGTGAGGCTGCATAAACACGCAGGTGGCGACATCAGCCAACATTCTGACCGCAAGGAGTCTCGGGGAGGGACGCTGGACGTGGACAGGGTGGTGGGAGGTGACTCGTCTGTCTCCCTGATGTACCACTTAAATCCACGAGGAGAAGCCACATGTGGAAGGGTGTGGCCTTGAGCAAGTTCCTTAATCCAGTAGTTTGTCCTCCTTGGCTGTAAAATGAGGATCACCATACAACGTTCCTGTTGCCATTGCTGTGGGGAGTAAATGAACAAACACCTTCCAGACTCTGTACATTAACTGTTATGTTAGGACTGTCTTCATTGGTGTCTTTTCCTCATGTCCCCTATAAGCTCAGGAACTTTTATTTTTTAAAAACTGTTTAGTATTCCAGGTGGAACCTTGTTAAGAGGAGAAATTACAGCTGGTGCTTACAATTAGTGGGTCCTTTTAAAGTCTTAGATATGCGTATATGTTTGTTCCAACCCTAGTTTTAGATAATTTTTCACAGAAAGTTTAATTAAAATTGAGTTTATTTGACACAGAATGGTGTTTCTTACTAAGCCCATCATAATCAATGCTTTCTATTTGTATTATTTAAATTGACTTAAGATTATTTTCAGTAGTATTCACCTCAACGTTGTTTTGCCACTAGTAGGTATTCATCAGTACCAAGTACTGTCATGACTATTGCTGAGCTACTTTAGATTGATGTGGAGAAAAACAAAATAAAAGCAAAACAAAATGAAATAAAAATCTGTGTCTTTCCTTTCTATCTGTGTTGTACTGTTCATCATAACTCCTCACAACTCTATTCTCTTTGCTATTTCAAGTTCATTTTAAATACTCTTCTTCAGAAATTTATCGGATTTCACGGTTTCAATGCACTTTGTCTCCCAAAGGCTCAGGTGTTCAGAGGCAGGGCTTTGGGAAGCGACTGGACCCCACTGTGCTGAGCTCGTCAGCCAGCGGGTGAGTCCGCTCAGAGCTGGGTTGCTGAGTGCTCTTAGCAGGGTTGCCTGGGTAGAAGAGGGGGACACCGGGCTGTGGTGTGAGCTGGGGGTTCCAGTTCGGTCCCTGGCTCCTTCCTTCGCCCTCTGCTCTGTGACTGCTGCGCAGTGGGCAGCTGTTCTCCACCCAGCCCCTTCCACCTACTCTGTGTGCTTTGGAGCAGCTGACCATGGACTTTACTGTGAGCCACCGTAAACCTCCCCTCCTCTGAGATGCAGGTCTAGGGCATTGTGCCTCAGTGATGGAAAAGTGACTCAGTTGCAGCTATTCCCATCTTTTTCCTAGTTACAGAGTTTTCTCTGCTACCATTGAAATAGTTACGAACTGTCTTGGTTACAATGTATATTTTCTTTTTAAGAAAACCGGAGGACATAGCTCAGTGGTAGAGTACTTCCCTAGCATGCGTGAGGCCCTGGGCTCAGAAATATTAAAAACTCAGCCTTCGTCCCTCATGTCCAGTATCACCACTGGTTTTTCCTCGGCAGGTCTCCTGTGATCCGACAGCATTTGCCACAGATGTCACCGAGATCTAAGTTCCAGGGATCACAGAGTGGCCTGGACATGGCCCACCCCGCAGTGCTCATACGAATGGCTCACGTGTCGTGAGCACAGTTTTATCAAGAAAACACAATAGGAGTTTTGCCATAATCTGGTACTAACACTGATGAGATGAAACTCTTACACCTTCTTTAATTACTGTGTCTAAATGTCTTGTTTGGTATCCTCATTTGAAACTGAAAATCTGGAATGTAATTAGTCAAGCTTTTCCCACAGATTGGACTGAGAAAGAATTTTAAAGATTTTATTTCTTGAATCTCTATAAAAGTTATTTTCTGAAGACTTTTTTTTAAGTTAGCCTCAGATGTGCAGGTTATCACATTTGAGACTCACGCTGCGGCCCATTTCATGGCTCTGCTCACAGCCCTCAGCTTTGCTTCTTAAACCCTGGTAGTGATGCAGAGGTTTGCAAGCCTCTGTTTAGTGTGTGAGTTCAAAACCACACTGCAGCCTTATGACTAATATATGACAGTGTGGTCTTTGTGGGGAGGTGGGAATATTTTTTTCACTAGACATATGTTGTAGTCAGGGGTTACATGGAGAACAACTGCTACTGGACACAGTGTTTGTAATACTGTTTTATAATAGTCACCCAAAGTTAAACACAAGAAAGTGCAGGAAAATCTGTCCACAACTCTAAGACCCAAGATATTTAGCCGAGGGCCTGGATCCCACAGCAATATCATGTAAGAGTCCCACTAGAGACCCAAAACACATGACAATGCCTCCCACAGTACCAACTGGAATCTAAGAGCCCACAGTAAGGGCTCACGCCAGTCTATTTACAGTTCTGTGCTGGGAAGGCCACAGGTCAGCAGTGGAACTAGGAAGTCTATGTCAGCAGAGTGAAGGAGCCGTGCAGTGGGTTGAGGGTTCTACATGGGAGCCGAGAAGTCACGCTCAAAAGAAGAAGCGGGGCTGCCCTGAAGAGCACCACAGCCATCCCCAACGGCAACGAGGTCCCGCGCTCCGACGATGGAGAACAGTTGTGCACAGGTCAGGAAGCCCAGCTTGACAAGCTTCTCCAGCACACAGCCTCCCCTCCGGAGCCAGGAAGCGATGCACAGTGTGAGGAGCAGGGCTCCCGCAACGTGAACCACAGCCACTCTCACCGATGAGGTCCCGAGCTCCTCCGACGATAATGGCCGAATCCACATTGGAGAAGCCAGCGTGACAAGCACCTCCAGGAGAACCAGCGGCTCCAACAGCAACTCTTGGAAGAACCCGCAACGCCTCCTTCTTCTTCTCCACGTCCCTATTTATGCTGGCAACTTTCTTCAGGTGGAGCATCTTTACTTAACACCAGCTGAATTAATTCAACTGGTGCTAAGTTGACCACCAGTTTGTAATCCATAGCAACATATTTTACATATTTAAAAAAATTAAACATTACTGACTGATTTGCAGTACAAAACAGTAACTTTTATACTGTGTCTATAGCCATTCTTGGTCCTGACATCCAGATGTAACCATTCAGTTCTTTTTTTGTTTTTTGTTTTTTTTTTTACAATGAAGTCTATTGCTGCCCAGACTGATCTCAAACTCACAATCTTCCTGCCTCAGCCTCCTAGTAGCTGGAATTACAGGTGTGCACCATTACCATGTGGCTCCTATTCATTTCTTTTTAGCTACTTCTTCTTCTGATCTTTATTTTATTATCTTAAATGAAGAGATTATGCTGTTCTTCTCAGTTATAAATTTCAGTTATTATTGTCTTGGATTTCATAGTGGTGATTGAGGAATTGTATTTTCTGCTTTTCCATATCTACTTTCGTTTCATGTCATTCACCTTCCAACATAGTTTTATCACAATTTTGTACTTAATTAGAAGTTAAGACTTATTTTAACTGTGTCAGCATTGATCATGTATCAGTCTTGGAGCAATTTATGACATTTCATTTTCATAACATTTAATAGCTATTTTGTTATTATTGTTCTTGTTTCCTGTTAACTACTTAATTTCTGGTTGATCACATAGATTTTGTAGCATATGAGTAACTTTTCCAAATGCTCAGTTACTGAAAACAGCCTGTAATGACCAGTCTAAACTAAGCTGCAATCACAGCTAGATTTCTAATATGTCACATATTCCTGATTTTTTTAAATCTCATTTTCTAGTTTTTGTTTCCATGTTTTTTTCTTTCCCCCAAGTATATGAAAGTACATTCCCAGACCAAAATTTACGATTCTAAGTATTCCATAGCTTAACTTGAGGTCAGATTTAAGCCCCCTCATTTTCCCCCAAATTTGGAAAGTTTTTTCTTCTAGTTGAAGTCACTGCAGATAAGTATCAATAATATCATTGCTAGTCTTTTCTAACTCTTTGTTTCTCGGTTTTTGGGAGTTCACTCCTTTCCCCGTTAGTTTTTTCTTTTTTTGTCTGTTTATCGTGGTGCAGAGTTAGGTTGTTTATTTGCAGCCTTTCTGCTGTTTTCAGTGTACACATCTGTAGCTCGCACACTCCCCCGTGAGGCTTTCCCCCATCCTCTACATTTTAATGTGCTGTTTCCATTTTCATGCATTTCAAATGTACTTTCTCACTTCCTTGTGACTTCTTCTTTGACCCATTGGTTGTTTAAAACTTGTTGAGTTATTAATACAACTCTGTGTGAATTTTCCAGTTTTCTGTATGTATCTGTAGCCCAGAAGGACGGTTAGCGCGACTTCGGTCTCCTCCGCCCCGCCCCGACGTCCAGCGTCCGGATCCCCGGCTCCGGCTCTGTGCAGCCCCGGCCGGGGGGCTCCCACTGCTGGGGATTTTCCGCGGGGCTCCGGGGTCGTGCGGGCGTCACGCGGGTGAATCTGGACAGCGCCGGTCTCTCCCTCTCCTCGGAAACCGCTATTGCACCTGCTCTCAGGACCTCATCGCGGCCTGATGACCTCCCAAAGGCGCAGCCCCCGAAAACCACGCGCGGAGGATCTGGGGACTCAGTTCCCCACGCGTGAATGCTGGAGGGGCGGTCAGGGCCTGAGAGAGGGAAGGGAGGCATTTAGGGAGGACGGAGACCCCGCAGCCCCGGGGCCGGCAGAGCCCGCCTGCCTCCGCGACCCGGCTGGGGCACTGTGCTGGGCCGGGCAAGGAGCTCGAGTTTTATTTTAAATAAAAGGGAAAATTCAGTAGCGGCGTGACTTGATTTACATTTCGAACAGATGATTTCTGTTATTCTGTTAAGGGAAAAGTAAGCCATGAAGTTGGAGGCCGAGGGCCGGGTTGGCCGTGACCTCCGATGGCAGCAGCGGGGAGTCCGCGCGGTTTCGGGGCGGCGGCGGGGCCGGCCCTTCCCGGGCGGGAAGCCACGCTTTGCTCTTCTCGTGGTCACTCAGGAGGACGGCCGAGCCGCCGCCGTAGACGAACAAAGCCGGGGAGGACGCCGGGGCGGCAGTGCCGGGACACCCAGGTGGTCGAGTGGCCCCAGCTCGAACTTGGCCCTGCCCGGGTAGCGAAGCTGGAAACACGCCGCTCGGTGTTTGTGACTGTGCTGCGTGGTCCAGCCAAACTGACTTGAGAAGACCTGCCGTGGACGCCCCGAGCGGGAATCGGGCGTGGCGACTCGCTGCACCCCAGGGCTGCCGTCCGGGCTCTCGGCCGCGGTGCTGTGTGGCCCCGCGAACCCCGGTCGGCCGGCTCCCCTGTTCCCCGTGTAACCGCGGCTGTGGAGTTAGCGATGCCGCGGTGGAGCTGGGAGGGAAACTGAGGACCACAGTAGAGCTAAAGAAGGAAATCACCGCAGAATTTCTCAGAATGAATTTGGAAGCCTAATTTGGGTGCCTCACAACCATTGTTTTTTGTTTTTTTTCTGTTATTTCTTTTGGGAAAAATACGTTCAGTTCTTGAATTTTTTGGTGTTTGGACACGAATTTGAAACGCATTGAATTTGACAACCGATGTATCACAGTGTCAGGCTGGTGAGAGCCATTGCGGTTGCAGGTGGAGGCTGGACTTAACTCCGGAGAGGTGCGAGCGGTGGGGTCTGACAGTCCAGACCCTAGTTCGCGGAGGACGGCAAACCAGTAGGACGGCCGTCCTGAAGTCTGTCTCCCGTCGCTGGAGTCTCAGATTTGCTCGTTCAACATACGCAGGGGATGACTTGTCGCCTGAAATTGTACGGCAGTGTTTGGGTTTATCAAAGCAGGCAACTTAGTCTCCCAATTGCCACACATTCACCTGTATCCTCAGTTTCCGAAGATTACCACCCAGGGGTGGTTTTTATTTCATAACGTGGTTTTATTTCCTGTGGTTATAACACAAGAAGTGTAATTCTTTTTCTTTTTCTAAAAAATTATTTGTCTTTCAAGTCTATAAAACTAAAAATTACTACTAGAAAACAGGACTTCTTGTCACATCTCTTTTTACTATACTTTATTCAAATTTGAGGGGAAATCCTAAACAATCAAACTTTCTGCTTTGTTTTCAAGATTTCTCCCACCACGGCACCAATGCCTTGTCCAGGTCTTCGGTTTGGCTGGCGCAGTCTGTCCGGCCTGTTTGTCCCGTGCGAAATTCTCACGGCTCCTTTGCCTTCGTGTGCTGCTGCTTCTGTACAGTCGTCTTTCCGTGTCTTTATTGTTGGAACGATTGAGTTTTTAGCCGCTATCGTGAGTTTGTCGAGCTCCCGCTTTCTCTTGGGATTTCCCTTACTTGCAAACTGAATATTTATTCAGTTACTTGATGTTCTAACACTTCGTATGTGTATCTTCGAGTGAGAGGGAAGTTCCTTTAGTCAGTCGCGGTCGCGTCATTTCCTGGGAGCCGTGTGGCTCATCTGAGTGACCCGCGTGAACATTTTCCTCGGGCTGAGCGTTCAGAAAGCGTAGCAGATACATTCGAGCAGGATCACAGTAACAAGATTCCTAAGCTGTACATTGCGGTTTGTGACACTTTACGTATTTCAAATGATTACTCTGCACTTTTAAAAAATCTTTACTTTTACATGTGTTCCTGTTTCCCCTATATAAACAGTGAGATCCTTGGACACAGAGCAGCTCTCTCATTTTTCTTTTCTATCAACTCCCATTGCATCATATATGTTGATGAATACAATTTTTTGAAATGTACTTTTTCTGGCTCAGTGTCCCTTTCGAGTCCACCATAAAGGTTTTTAAAAGTCAAATTTAAAACTGTATGAAGTTTCAAGGTGACTGTCACCTCCAAACTTCTGGAAAGGAATTGAAAGTTCCACAAAGTACTGTGGACTCATTACAAACTTTAATTTCCCAGAAATGATATTTGTTGAAAGACCCTGCCTGGCTTCTGAGCGGGTTTGTGAGGACTCCAGTGAGCAGTCCTGTGACCACGGAGAGCAGGGAGCTCTGCCTGTAAGGGTCGGGCGGCCGCCCACGGCTTCTCTCTACAGCCGTCTGGCACCTGAGCTGTGCGTACTGTGTGAACCTCGGAGATAGCAGTCGGAGGCACTGGGACTCTTAAAATACGTGGATTCACACAGATCAAGGCAGAACTCGCAGCGGTTGCAGCTGCTATGACATCCGTCCCCTTCTTTTGCGTGTGAAGGAAGGGAAGCCCACATTTATGCGGCTGTAGCTCTAGAGAAGCCAGACATCCAACTGCTCCTCAAAGGCTGACTTTCCTGCACAATGCCAGGAGCATATATGTGAAATACAGTATTGTTGTTCTTTGATTCTGTCCATTTTTGGTAGGTGCAGATGTAGAATGCACAGTACCCATTTCTTTGGGTTTCTGAAGAGTAGTATAAGAAATTGAGGGACAGACAGCCAGACTTGAGTTGCTTTGTTACTTAGTC
This sequence comes from Dasyprocta punctata, assembly GCA_004363535.1. Lineage (NCBI taxonomy): Eukaryota > Metazoa > Chordata > Mammalia > Rodentia > Dasyproctidae > Dasyprocta > Dasyprocta punctata. Next base: position 19,360 of record RJWM01007303.1, read on the forward strand.
CATGAACATGGGGATACACAGACACACGAATTATGGACTTGTGATGATTGAAAGTATTCTAAATTATTATAGGCAGGGCAAACACTTTTCATTATTAAATGAGTCATTTTTAGGAGGATCATTTGTTATCAGTCTCTTAGCAAAAATGAAATTTTCTGTTTTTTCTTTCAGTTACATGTGGTCATATGAGAAAGCTCACCTCAGCATGGTTCAGATAATCACGGGCCAACTTGTTGAGTCCTTTGATGAGGAGTTCAGAACTCTCTACGCCAGGTCCTGCGTCCCCGGTCCGTTTGCTCAGGAAGAGCTGGTGAGAGCAAAGCAAGGCACCGTGCCCTGGGAGAACGGCGTGTGTCAGCGCTCAGTTTCTTCCTTAGCTTCCATCTCCAGCCAAAGAAACCTTTATGGTAGACAAGACAAAATTCATAACCTGGATTCTAGTTACTTCAAAGGCAGAGGGATCTATCCCCTCAATGAGTATGACAAATATGGCATAAGAAATCATGGATACAAACCTCATTTTGTGCCAAACTTTAATGGTCCAAGTACAATGCGTCAGTTTCAACCCAGTCAGAAAAGTGAAAATTGGAAAAGGCACAGTTATGCTGGGGAGCAACCAGAAACAACACCATACCTATTGCTTAATCGGGCTCTGAATCGAGCCAATAACCCACCTGCTAGTTGGAAAAGGCCTTCAGAGAGCCTCAGTGTGGCGTCCTCATCTCGAGGGGGCTATACAGGCCTCTACAACACACCTGCCCAGAGTTTTGCAGACCGGCTCGCCCAGAGAAAAACAACCAATCTCCCTGAAAGGAATTCTAACGTGCGCAGGTCTTTTAATGGGACAGATAATCATATTCGCTGTTTGCAGCAGCGAATGCCGACCCTTGAGCACACCACGAAGTCGTTCCTGCGCAGCTGGCGCATCGAGTCCTACTTGAATGATAAGTCAGAGGCTGCGCTTGATTCCAATGGCTCAGCCTTAGGTGAGCGAAGCGAGGGCCACGAGAGTCCTGAGAGTCTGAAAGCCAATGCCCTTTACACGCGTTCTCGGCTTCGTTCCTCTTTTGCATTTAAACCAACTTTACCTGAGCAGCAAGAAGTTAACAGCTGCACAACTGACTCCTCAAATTCCACTATCATTGGTTCCCAGGGAAGTGACACACCCAGGAAGGTCCCAGGCACCCCTACGGATGCACAGCATTTGACACAGAAACCGCTGCCCGAATCAGGCCCCGAGATCGTGACACAGTCAGGGGCACCAAAGCCCCATGTGCTGCAGGTTCCTGAACACCAGTCAGCAGTTTTAAGCCAAACAGCAAAGAGCCACACAGAAGCAAACCACTATATGCATGCAGGCTTGGGTGTCAATAAGCAGACAGAAAAGCTCAAGAGTCAACAAGAGGAGAATCTGCTTAAAAGACGAAGTTTTCCATCCTTTGACCACTCAAAATCCAATTTGGATCATGGAAACAGTAAGAATTATGTATATAGTACACTCACAAGGAATCGAGTTAGACAACCAGAAAAACCCAAAGAGGACTTGCTGAAAAGTTCTAAAAGTATGCACAATGTGACCCAAAACATAGAGGAAGAGGAGGAGGAGGAGGCGAATGTGACCAAGCGGGTCCCCCCTGGTGGTACTACCACCAAGTCCATTTCCATTGCTGCCTTACTTGATGTGAATAAAGAGGAATCTAACAAGGAGCTCGCTTCAAAAAAAGATGCTAAGGGGTCTCCAAGTTTTTTGAAAAAGGGATCTCAGAAGTTAAGGTCCTTGCTTAGCCTCACCCCAGAAAAGAAAGAAAATCTATCCAAAACTAAAGCATCTGCATTCTACAGAATGTGCAGTAGCTCTGACACGTTAGTTTCTGAGGGGGGAGAGAATCAGAAACCAAAGAAATCAGAAATCAAAGGCGATTCATCTCCTAGAAGGAAGCATTCTTCTTCCTCAAACTCTCAAGGCAGCCTCCACAAGAGTAAGGAAGATATCACGACACTTAGCCCATCTCAGGGCGTCAATTCTTCATCAGATGAAAGTAATAAAATAATACCTTCTCCAAGTGCAGCTGGAAGAAAGTTCTTGGAGAAGGACGGAGATGCCTCCACCCCACGATTTAACACCGAGCAGATTCAGTACCGAGATTCAAGGGAGAACCACGGAGTGGTTGCTCCTGAGAGAAGACTGCTGACCTCTTCCCCAAGGCCCAAACCCAGTGAGCTGCTGAGATCTCACTCAACAAACCAGCGTGTTTACAGTCGTTTTGAGCCATTTTGTAAGATTGAGACCTCTGTTCAGCCAACAGGCAACCTTCCGAACACCAGTGTCAACCACCCAGAAAGAAAATCCACCTCTATAGGCAGCAGTTATGGCAGGTCCAGCCCAATGCTTGCTTATAATGCTGGTGTCTATCAAGCCTATCAACCCAACGAAAACAAGTTTCGAGGGTTTATGCAAAAGTTCGGGAACTTCATACACAAAAACAAATGAAGTACTATGCTCTGAAATGGCCACGTGGCTGTTCGTGCTTGCCCAGGGAATGCTGCAGACGGTTTTGTGCTGTGCCAACAGACTGCTTAGGTGCAGAACTGTGCTGTGATGTGTATGTTCTCCAGTGCGCTAGTGTACAGTAAAGGTATCATTTTATATGATAAAATTAAACTTAATTTCTCATAGATGGACTTTCTTTGTAAACACTTTTTTTAAAGTGGTAATGGCAAAAAAAATAGATGTGGCTAAACTATTTACTTCATACTGAGACTTAAGTGTTTATTTAGAAACTTTAGTGAAAATATAGTGTATGAATTTTAACCATTCATTCCAAAGTCTTCCCTTTTAAAAGCATATCATATTACTGAAGCGATGCTTTATAATATGTCTTTGTGGTATTTTCATTATCTTCAAAAAATATAAGAAACGGTACAAAGCTTTTTAAATTTTTAACTAATTTCAAATTCTACAAGATAACTTGTTATTTTATTAATATTTTATTAATTTTTTCTATGATGCATTGTACACCTGTTTGGGCAAGAAGGGTATCTTTTACAAAAAAAAAAGGTGGGGTGGTATCTTTTAAACTACCTAGCTCAGCGCTCAGGCAAAGCGAAGCAGTGTATCATCCCCATGCCCACGCAGCAGGCACAGAACTATTTTCAGATCCTTGGAAGGCATCTTGGGCTCACCCTCTCCAGTCTGGACCCAAGAAGCCTGCTTCTCCCGCCCCCTCCTGCTGTCCATTTTTTGCAGCCATTTGCTACTTCAAATTGATAGGAAGCAGGAATTTGGAACACATGGGTTATTTCTATCCTTTGTGTCTAATATATCAAAACCTTAAGAGATGTAAGCTTCTGTCTAAATTTTTATTGTAAATTAACATAAAATGCTCAGATGTTTTACTTGCTAAATGTTTTGTTCTTTTTCAATTCGAGCCAAATAGTGTATGAAAGTATAGTGTTTTCATAAGAGTGCCATGATAAAAATGAGAAGAGACCTAGTGTTTCTGCACCTGTATAACCTGGTCATTTTTCAATTTTCTGTATCTTAATTTGATGATAACATTCAGATTATAAAATACCCTTTGCCTTACTTAGAGTAATGAAATAAAAACTTTATGATTCATGCACAAAGTGTGCAATTCAAGAAGCAGAAGATCCTGTGAGAAGAATGAAGTGCTTTCACAACGCTTTAGATACATTATTTACCATCTTTCAGTTGCCTTGAGTGGCAGTAAATTGTAAAACTGCAAGATGCAGTCCAGTATTAATAGCTTCATTATTAAGATAATTAAAATGATGGCATTACAATATCTGTATCATTAAAATAATTTTCTGCAGTATTAAAACACCATGAAAAGAAGCTTGAGAGAAGAAAATATGAGAGTAGGGAAAAGGAAGCTTAATATCTATTGAGTTTTTAACTGTGGACCACACCATGAACTAGGGACTGAAGTTGCTGTTTTATGGTTAACATTATCCCCATTACTTATAGATGGCTGAGGTGATAATTGAAACACTGAGACTCAGGTAGGCAATGTTGCAAGAGCATAACTAAGAAGTCATGGCTCTAGATTGCTGTAATCTCCTGTCATAGTTCCTCCCAATTGGTTCAGGGCCCACCCTGCCCAGAGTGCTAGGATTAAAGGGCATTCATGCTGTGGATCCTGAGTCAACAGCAATCAGTGAGGCAACTTGAACTGAATTCCACCGGACAACAGGGACACTCGAGGTTTAAATTACTCATAGTGGATGAGGTTGGGAGGTAAATTGAGATTACATTCTGGATATAACAGGGCAGCTTAACTGTCGGGCAGCCCTGTGGGTTCTTCTGGTTGACCATAGAAATGAGAGCCAGAGGAAGGGAACCAGAAGTGAGTGGTAACTTTTGAGCTTCCAAGCTAGAGAAAAATATCTATTCAGGGAGGAAATTAGGGGAGCATGAATCTCTGTTAACAGCTCTGTCTCATTATATGTTTACAATAACCTCGTGACATTAATGGTGCCTTTTACAGAAGACAAAGCTGAGCTCAGGAGCCTGTGTGTGAGTCACACAGCAGAAAGTTAGCAGGCCCGGGATGTGAGCCTGCGTCTTTAACAGCACACCACACCGGAAATCGATGGCTTCTCCTCTACTGTGCTTGAAGAACCTGCTTTCAAAGTGATCATCTCTCTTTGGCTCTTTCTTTCCAGAGACTGCAGAAATTACAGATTGTAGAAATATACCAGTGATCACCCAGAAGTAGCACGTTACAAATACAAATCCAGAATATGTACTTAGTTTTACATCAGTCACAAAAGTGAGGTTCAAAGCTCTCATTATAACACTGGAAACCCAGCAACACAGGATTTTATTGCTCTAGAAAATGAATATAATCAATTTGAAAATTTTCAAACTCCCTAATAAGAGCATAAAACTAAAACTTTGAGGGAACTATCATAATACAGGAATTACAGCTAATTATGTTCACATAAAAATGTTTAAAATATTTTTCTTCCATTTTGTTAAAAATCCCTTTCCCCTTTCTTCCCTTGTCCTCCCTTATTCTCCTTCCTTCCTGTTTGTGCATGCTCTTCATTATCAATTCTCCATTTTGTTCCTTGTTTACCTTTAGGGTTTTTCACACAAAAGAAATAATGTGATATTTAAACTCATGTGTCTGATTTATTTTGCTTAAAATTATGGTCTCAAGGTGTATCTTTTCACCTATGAATCACTCAACTTTATCCTTCATGGCAGAGTAATATTCCATTAAATATAACTTTCTTATTTTCTTTATCCACTCATCTGTTGATGGGCATGTGGGCTGTTTCCAAGCTTTAACCATAAACATTGGTGTTGCTATATCACTGCTGCTATAAACATAAATTGTGCTGCTATAACTGTGGGTGTGCATATATCACTGTGGTATGACACTTTTAACTCTCAAAAGATACCTAGATGTCAAATAGCTGGGTCAAATGGAACCTCTCATTTTAGATAACTTTAAAAACAACCTTATCAGATCATTAAAAAAGCATTAGAATTGGGAATCCATGGATGAAAGAGATTACTCATTTTGATCTTGGCAAAATTCATTTCAGCAGTTCTGGACCATAGTTCTTTAGGAATGTTCCAAAGTCCAGAACTTAGAGTTACCCAAATTAGATTGAGTTCAGTATTTCTCATTCTTCATTAGCATTGGATTGGGAGTTTTCTGGTGCTAAGGTGACAATGAGGTATTGTCCTTAGGCAACTCTGAAATGCAAAGTTTAATTATGTTTAGTTATAAGTAAAAGTCTGTTGTCATTTTGTACAGCAACTTTCAAAGTTTCTGGAAATGTAGACAGCTTATAGGAACATCTTTCTAGATAGTTGCTCTGAGTATCTGTTGATTCTTAATGTGCCTATGGCTAAGGGACATAAAATAGAATTGTTTTATAGTAACTATATTTGTGAATTATCTATGATGTTGTTTAAAAATTATGATATTCAGTTTCATTCTATAATGCTTAAAAGCAGATTAAATAATAAACCAAAGAAACTATTTTACATTTTATCTGTATACAATATTATAAAGAATTTTTCCTTCAAATTAACTTTTGTTTTTAAATTCATAAATATTAAATAAGTTTGTACAAATACGAATGTATTGTAAGTATTTTGTTGCAGTTTTTAATCCTCGTATCTTGAAATTCTCCACTTTACTCTTTCACTTAGTAATTACAATTTGGATTTTTTGTTTGTTTGTTTTTTTGAGAGAGGGTCTTGCTACGCAGTTAATGTTGGCCTTGAGCTGAGTGTAGCCCAGGCTGGCTTGAACAGGTATGCACCATCACACCAAGCTATAATTAGGAAGTTTTGTTTTGTTTTGTTTTGTTTTGTTTTGTTTTGTTTTGTTTTGTTTTGAGACAGGGTCTTGCTGTGTAGTTCAGAGTATCCTTGAACTCATGGCAGTCCTTCTGCCTCAGCCTCCTGAGTGCTGGAATTACAGGTATGTGCCACCATGCCTGGCTATAATTAGGAATTTAAATTACAGTATTATACATATGAAAACATCTCCCCATAAAGTTAAAGTCATCCCTCAAATACCTTTACTCTGATTAGCAATTCTACTTCATACAGTAATTCATCCATATTTGATATTCAGTGATGATACTTTTCTCCAGAATCCATCCTGCACAGTCATAGGCCTCAGCCCAACGTTTGTGTCAGTGATAGGCCCTCGGGTATGAGGACGATCTCACAAAGTTGTATGGGACCCCAAGGTCCCTGCCGTCTGGCGTCTTACTGTGCCCTTTGTGTCTCAGACACTGAGCAGCACCCAGGGCGCCCCGCAGCACGCAGCACAGCTCTGTGGCCTGGGGACAGTTGGCTGTGCCTGGGACGTGGCCTCGCTGTGCCGTGGGCTGCACCGGCTCAGCTTGTCTGGAGTCACCGTCTGATGGTCACATGGTGATGAAATCGCCTCATAATGTACCCCATTGTGAGGAGATCCCTGAGTTTACATTCTTCCTCTTCATTTCCCTTTCTATGCAAATAAAGTAATTAAATAAGGGTTTACTCTAAGATAATCTATTTCTTTAAGAAAACTTGGTAGCTGTTTTCTATATAACGTAGTAGCATTTCATTTGAAGTAAAATAATCTAAAGTTGTATTTGTATTAGACAAACATTAAGTAACCCATAATGTGAGAGTTATTTAAAATTCAAAATTACTGAGAAGAAAATGACATGTCATAGAGTATGACATAAGTGAAATGCTGCAAATTGTAAATTAAAAGCACTGTCCTTTTATTAGCTCGTGTTTGCAGTACATGAAGTTTACATCCGTCCTGGAGCTTAGATACATCTACATAATAGCTGCTTTTTTGATGGGGAGCTTTCTTGATGAAAACTGAAAACCCTGATTCAATTAGGAGGATAAAGTAAACGTAACATTGCACTTTGGTGGGCAACCTGAAGGAAATTTACGGATAGATTCAATTGGTTTAAGGAGGTAAAGATGACCCTTAGGTATTGCACGTGAGAAAGAGAGAAGGACATTAAAATGGGTATGTGTGTATCTTCCCTGGGGAAATCACCTGAGCTGACCAAAATGAGGAACAGAAGCAAGAAATACCTTACATGGAAGAATTCCTCTGCGTTAAGGTACAGGCAGTGTGTTTCAACAGTCCGGCTTCCTTATGCACCGAACACCCTACACTCTCACATCAGAAGTCCACTGTACGCTACCTACTTAGTCAAAAGCCAGCCCCTCACCAGCAAGGCTGTTCCTCCTAGGTTGTATTTTTATGGAGGGAAGAGCGCGTTGCATGCGTTGCTCATATAAAGGAAGTGGAACTACACAAGTTAAATTCAACAGCGATTGGCACAAAAGGGAAGAAAGTGGTGATTTTGTGCTGGACGTGTCTCCTGTCCCCTGGCAGAGTGACAGCGCGGGAGTGCAGTGGAAGAACGCTCCCTGACTTCCCCGTAGCGCGTGGCCTATGTGGACTTGGTTGTCTGGAGTGACAGCAAGAAATACTTTTGTTGTGGACTTAAAACGATCAGCCTCCCCACTGCAACAGCAGCCTCTCTGCTACTGTTGAAAGGTTCCAGCAATAACTGAGGGCTCTTCGAAGGATAACAGTTAGGCACACCTCCCACTGTGGTGAGCTGGGTCATTGGCGGAATTGCTCCAGAGGCCAGAGCAGGAAGAGCTGGCACCGTGAGGCAGCCTACGGAATGAAACCTCCCTGGGGATTCTCAGGACGTGTTTGGTAGGAACTTAAAGAAGTGAAGTCTCCACAGAACTAATATTTTGGGGGTACATATTGTTCCTCTGTTCTTACCAAATTAGGATTGCCTAGAAAATATGTTACTTATATATTTGCAGCATACAACAAATACCCAAAATACAAATGACAGAGTGGTCTGCACTCCTTTGCTTTCATTAGAAAGAAGAAAATGTAAGTAGAACAAATTGAGACCTTCTTGACTTATTTTAGGGATGAAATCTGTGTTCATCTTAATACATATACCGCCTCTGAATTTTTTCAAGTACAGAAACAAAGATTCTAATAGCAGCTTCCGTGTGCACTCTGGACTCTGAATCCAGACAGAGATTGTAATATTCTTTGCATATCTCAATTATCAGGCGATTTCAATTGGACTCAGTAGTCTATATTTTTAAAAGTTCTTTCGTTTTTTGGTATTTTTTGTTTGGTTAATTGATTGTCTCACAGTCTACCAAAATTTCGTACTGCCCAAAGATATGTTAGATATTTAGCAAATTAAACATTCTAGTTAATAAGAATCTAGTATAGAAGCTCAGAGTTAGATGTATTTCCATAATTGGGAGCTCTAAAATACTTGATGATTTCTCATTTTTCTTGCCCAGGTAGATTACAGTACGAAGTGTGATTGAAGTATATGGTAAAGTTTTAAAGTTTTTAAAATGTTCAGCCAAAGACAGATTGCCACCAATTATTCTCAAAATATTCACCTTCACTTCCAACACGTTTATCCTATTGTCCTTGCTGCCTTCTGGAGTGGTTCTGGAAGTCCACTTTCAGGAGTGTCTTTATGAGGAGGGATGATGGAAATTCAGGCTGGTGAAAATCATCACCACAAGCCGGGCGTGGTGGCGCACGCCTTTAATCCCAGCACTCAGGAGGCTGAGGTAGGCGGAGCGTTGTGAGTTCGAGGCCGGCTTGGGCTACAACGCGAGCGCAAGGCCGGCCTGAGCTACATAGTGCTACCCTGCCTCAAAAAACCAGGGCCGGGAGTTTGACTCAGCAGCTTAAGCGCCTGTCTGGCAGGCGCGAGGCTGTGAGTTCGATCCCTGGTGCCGCAAAAAAGAAAAAAAACAAAATCATCACTGCGTCTGAGTTCATCTGTTCACTGGACGTGGTGCCGTATGACTTCCTGCTCTTCCCTAGATCCAAAAGGTCCACGAAAGCTAAAGCTTTTTAATCAGCTCAGCACATGGAGGCAGCCATCACAGCACAGCAACTAAAAACACTCATGAAAGAGGACTTCCAAACTGGTGTGTTCAAGATGAGGGGTAGTTTTTGGAGGGCAATTAATGGCAGTGTGCCTTTAGTATACTATTTCTCCTCCTCATATCATTGAGTTTACAGATTCAAAGTCTTTCTTCTTGTATTTCCCAGTTCCAAACACTATATCTTTAATAGTATAATACTAGATTGTTATTATTCTTTTGATAGTTAACTCTGCAAAACTACTGCTGAATTCTTTCCTATCATTAGTGGAGACACAGCTGTCATGTAAAGTATATATTAGCTGTAAGTCAGTACCTGTGTTTTCTTAATGTTTACAACATACTTAGACTTCTTCTCCAAGATTAAGGGTGATACATAATTGGTTCTTATGGTATGTCAATATCCAATTTGTCTTACATAATACTGGTGTTCCTGCTCACTTGATGCAGTCACATAATGGTCACTATTTCTCTATAGGCCAACAGATTACCTTTGTGATATTAAAAATGCTAGAGTACATTACAAGAGTATTTGGTTGTTGGGCTAATTACACTGCATTCTCCTGTCCCAAATTAACCAGGATGGTTAAATCGGGGGAAGGGGGAGGCAGGGGAGTGGGCCTGTGGCAAAGGGTGATAGCCATTTACAAAGTACTTCCCTGAAAATGAACTGAAGAGGTCTCTACACTAGCAACAAAGGCTTTATAGTACAGATATCCATAAAACTCAAACAAATGAGACAACAGAAACATGAGAAGGCAAGGCAATAAAATGTATCCCAAACTCGCAACGCCCTTGCATTCGATGTAGGTGGCTCAGTGAAACGGAAGAGGATAAGCCACACACCCAAATTACTTGGAAGCATAACTGAGGAAGCTAGAAAACAGATCAAAGTGACGTCCAGAAGATTAGAGAAGATATGACTAAACAGAGAATGACAATAATAGCCAAAATGATGCAGGAGCTGTTGGAAAACTCTAATAAAACACCAGATGAGCTAAACAAAATGATACAAAATATGTGTGAGCAGTTTACCAAAGGATTAGAGTGCATGCAAAGGTTTCAGTCAGAAACCCAGGAGATTAACCACTTATAAATTCAAATATTTCAATACAATGTGATCAATAATTTTATACTTTTTGTAAAATTTATAAGATAAAACAACAGGAAATATAAGAATGACAATTTTATCAAATTTATTCAATGTATTTTCTGTGTATGGTATATCTCAAAACATTCCATACACAATGCAGCATTATAATCTGGACAGTACTACCTAATCTCTTTCAGAATTTTTTTTGCACTATTGTCTTTCTATGAACAACACACTACACTGTAGTGCTGGCCTTTTTTCTGTGGGTGGCATAATTTCAATAACATCTACCCACTAAACGTAATGGTGAAGATGTCAATGATGGACGTCCTGGTTGGCATTTCACTAATGTATATTTTTCAATATTTGGTCTATTAGACCTAACCTAAATTGTAAATGACTTTTTGTTATCCTTCAATAAGAGTTTTTATTGATTGTAGCACAAAATTTTAGGTTATTTTTCACAAACATGAATTAGTAAAAGAAAAGAACTTATTATTTCACTAAAAAACAAACATCAGAGGTGACTGTAACATTCTAAATAAAAAAAGTGCAAGAAGCAGTGGATACAAAACAAAAAAAAATGAGCATCTCCTATAAATAACAACTAGTTGAAATGACACCTGCCAAAGCCAAGTTCGTGCTGCCCGAGTAACACCCAGGATAAACTGTTAAGTGGTTAGAAATTATTTTGAAAGTGTGGAGAGCAGGGCAGAGTTTCAGAACTAGTAGACAATGATGCCTTCAAAGATCAACTACTCAGACACCTTGAAAACAACAAGAGAACACAAAAAATGGGTTCAATAGCTGTTAGATGATGCAAAGAAGCCCAACCTAAGAATAATTGGAATAAGCGAAAAATAGGAAAGCAACAAAAATGATGTTAGAAAATTCAAACATAGGGTGTCTTAGTTACTTTTCTCATTGCTTGGGCAGTGAGAAAACTATGGAGGAAAGGTTTATTTAGCTCATAGTTTGTAGAGATTTTAGTCCATAATCAGCTGGCTCTAAGACAGGGTGGAATGGCAGAGGGGCATTAGTTCATTGTGGTGGAAGACAGCAAAAGCAAAATAGAAAAGAGGAGGAGCAAACCTTTATTCCTCTCTTATAATGTGTGCAGGCTACCCATCTAGCACAGGTGCAGTACTCACAATCATAGTCCCTGCACTAGACAATGAACCAATCACAAACCCTAGATTCAACCACCTCCAAAAAGCCTGCCCCTCATGGCCACATGAGGCCTTGGGAGGACATCCAGACACAAGCCATAACCTAGGGAAAGAAATAAGCATACAGAAAAGTGTGGCAAACAGAACACTCAACAGTCACAATCAAAAGAGAATATAAAAGTACTAAAAGTATATCACAAGGGCTGCGAGTTTGACTCAGTGGCTTAAGTGCCTGACTGGCAGGCGTGAGGTTGTGAGTTCAATCCCCAGTGCCACAAAAAATAAATAAATAAATAAATAAATAAATAAATTAAAAAAAATAAAAATAAAAGTATATCACAGGGACAAAATCTTAAATGCTATTACAGAAAAGCAATGAATCACACATGAAAGTAAACCAATCAGAATTATAACAGATTCCTTCATACAAACATTCCAGACTAGGCGGCCTTGGAGCAAAGTGTTTTAAGCCCTAAGAAATAATAATTTCCAATCCTCACTTATGTACACTACAAAACATTCCTTCAAAATTGATGAAGAAATAAAGTATTTCCATGACAAAGAGCACCTCAAGAAATTCATGACCACCCAACCAACATTACAGAAAATCTCAAGAATGTCCTAGAAAGATACAATGAAACCCAAAATGCCAGTAAGTTCAAAAGAATGAAAACACATCATGGAAGGAACAGCTACACAAAAGGGAAAAAAGCAGGGAGACTGGCAACAGAAAAAAGATGCAAGGAGAAGAATACGTCAGTACCTCTCAGTAATAATTCTCAATGGGAATGGTCTCAATTCTCCAATGCAGAGACATGGATTGGCAGAATGCATCAAGAAACACAACCCAATGATAGGCAGTGTTAAAAAAAAACATTTAATTTAAAAAGAAACTCAAAGATAAAAATCAAAGAATGAAAAGTAATATTCTATGCAACAACAAGCCAGAAAAGAAGCAGAAAGTAGCTATCATAATTTCAGATGGAGTGGATTTCAAGCCAAGACTCATTAAAAGAGGCAAAGAAAGTCAGTACATATTGATTAAGGGAACAATGTAACAGAAAAATATTATAATTATGAACATATAAGCACCAAATATTTGTGCATCCAACTTTGTAAAACAAACACTGATGAACAGGAGAAATCAGATAAGCACCAATGCAATTGTAATGGGGGACCTCAGTATCCTGCTGTCACAAATAGGCAGATCAGCTAGACAAAAACATCAGTGAAGAAATATGTTCAGCCAAATATTTGAATAAATAGACTTAATAGATATTTACAGTGTTTCACCCAACAGCAACAGAATACACAGTCTTCGCAGCAGCACACAGGACCTTCTCCAAAATAGACCATACAATAGCCCATAAGCCATGCTTAAGTAACTGCAAAAGAATTGAAATTATTCTGTGCATATTAGCCATGAAACTAGAAATCAATGGCAAAATACATCACAAAAACCATGCAAGCACATGGAAATTTAATAATACTTTCTGGAATAATCAGTGAGTCACAGAAGAAATTAAAGAAGTAATGAGGGAGTTTCTACACTCAAACAGTAATACCAAGACAAAATGAAAGCAGTCCTAAGAGGAAAGTTTATAGTGGTGAATTCCCACATCAGACAAACAGAGTGAGCACAAAGAAATAACCTGATCATGTACCTGGAGTTCCTAGAAAAACAAAAACAACGCAAGCCCAAAGATATGTGAGGAAGAAAATTATGAAGATCAGGGAAGAAATTAATGACACAGATACTTAAAAAATACAAAGAATCATGGGATTAAAAGATTGGTGCTTTGAAAGAATAATCAAAATAGACCAACACTTAGCCAAACTTACCAAACTAAGGAGAGAAAAGACCAAAATCCATGCAATCACGAATGAAAAAGACAGAAACTATAATCTATTCTGCTGAAATTCAGAATATCATCTGTAACTAAGTTTGAGAAACTGTACTCCAACAAGATGGAAAATTGGAAAGAAATCAGTAAATACTTAATACTGTGATGGATTAACTGATGGTCAACTTGTAACACCTAGCTGAACTGAATCAGCATGGTGCTGGGTATAGAGGGCCCACCTGAGGATTGTTGCCAACAACATAAAATGAGACTTGAGGAGGAAGATGGTGAGTTGTTTGTTGATTTCCCTGGAGGATCTCGTCACACTGGTTTTCCTGATAGGAACTCAGCTGTTATCACTGAAGGAGCTTGGGACCTTGCTGTTACTGAGGATGGCTGCAGTTCTCTTTGGGGGAGCTCTGGTCCTTACTTGAGCATTACTTCCTGGCTCCAGTGCAGATTCCTCAGCCTGTATGGGACACTGCCATGGGCTCTAGGTCTTCAGCTGGACATGTGCAGAACATTGCTGTGGGATCCAGGCCCTTGGTCTCTAGTGGGTGGACAGACCTTCACGTCTACATTTGAGTATTTGGGTGAATATTATAAAAAAGCCTAATAATTATGTATCCTGTACTAAATCGGTTCCCTTGCGAACTCTGACTATATCAGATATATATGAACTACCAAAGCTGAACCAAGAAGATACAAGAGTCCTGAACAACCTCAGGTAATGAAATTGAAGAAGTAATAAAGAAAAGCTACTGACTAAAAAAAAACCCAGGTCCTGACATATTCAGCATTGAAGTCTATAAGAAATGTAGAGAAGATTTATAATCATTACTCCTCAAACATTTTAAAAACTGAAAGGGAAGCAGCACTCCCTGTGTCATTCCGGAAGCAAGTACCCTGATTCAAACACCAGAAAAGGCCACAATCAAAAAAAAAAAAAAAAAAAGAGCTACAGCTAATCTCTTTAATGAATATAGATGCAAAGATCTTCCAGTTGATACTGACAAAGAGAATGTAGCAAATCATCAAAAGTATCATAATTCACCAGGCATGGTGACACACACCTGCAACCTCAGCACTCGGAAAGCTGAGGCAGGAGGATTACTGTGAGTTTAAGGTCAGCCTCAGCTACATAGTACATTCAAGGCTGAACTACATAGTGAGATGCTGTCTCAAAAAAAATTCACACTTCATGACCAAGTAGGATTCATTGCAGGGATTCAGGGATGGTTCAACATATGAAAATCAGTAAACATAATACACCAAAACAAAATCAAGAACAAAAGTCAGTTGATAATCTTAATAGATGTCAAAAAAGCATTTGACAAAATCTGACATCATTTATGATAAAACTCTGAAGAATATGTAAGTGTAGAAGGTCTTTACCTCTATGTGATAAAAACCATCTATGACAAACCAGTACCAACATCATACTAAATGGAGTGAAACTGAAAACTTTTCCTTAAAGTCAGGAATAAAGATGTCTGTTATGATTATAGTTCTCAAAACATTGGCCAGAGTAATTAGATAAAAGAGAAAAACAAAAGGGCTATAGATAGGAAAAGAAGTTAAATTATCCTTATTTGCACATGACATGATCCTTTACGTAGAAGACCCCCAGAACTACACCTAAAGGTTTGCAGAATCAATAAACAAATTCAGTGTTTTAGCAGGTCACAAAGTCAATACTAAAAAAACAATAATGTTCCTGTATATCACTAACAAACTTACTGAGAGAGAAACTAGAGAAAAAATACCTTTAATCAGACTAACATTTGTAAATATCGTATTGTCTCCCTAGTGTAAAAAATGTAAAAAATAATAATAATTAAAAAAATGAAAGAGTAATAAGATCCAAAATGTCCAATAGATATTGTAATAAGGAAAGGGAAAGAAAGTGCTCAAAATACATACAACTGTATGTATGCATAAGTGTGCAAGATAGATAATTATACTACTAATTCTCTATTAGTTCATTAGAAAGAATAGTTTGTGTTGTCATTGTTTGATTGTCTGATTTTTTATGACTAGATTTTGTAATTTGAACAACTACTTCTAAGATAACAACAATATGTAGTATATTAACTAGTATTGATTTCTTACTGTTTTTTTAAAATTCTGTAGCATATGTATGACAATAAACAGTTGACAAAATTAGAGCCAATTAGAGATATGTTTAAAAGTCTGAGAGTCCAGTGAGGAGGTTAGTATTTAATACAGATAATAGAAAATTCTTAGAGTGACAGAGAAACCTACTATCGGGGACCCAGCCTAGATCCCCAATCTCCCGAACGAGGGTACAGCGAAGGCTTAAATAAATGAGACAAGTGGTATGATTTTAGGGCTCCAGGAGGATCAAAGCCCCTGCAGAGTTCTTGACTCTGAGGCTATGGTGAGGGCTAAGACAGAGCTTCTCTGGGCCGCCCATATTTATTGCCATTACAGACAAAGAGAGGGGATACTGAGGAAAGCGCGGGAAATGAGCAGGACCTTGGGAGTCGCTTCAAGGACTTCTCCAAGTAGTAAATTGTGCCAATTAGGAGAACTGTCTTATCTCCATGATGGCATTTATGGTGGGAACAGGACTGCAACTGCAGTCTCTATCTGTTTACTTGAGTCTGAGCCAGGCGTTGTCGGCGGTGACCTTATCTTGCCCTTTGAGGTAACTCTGGCCTCACAGGCCACTACAGGCCTCAGCCAGGACCGGTGATTCATAGAGGTTCACTGACTATGAATCAGCTCCCATCGCCAGGCAAGGGGCCTAGGCCTAGGACAGGCTCACGGATAAACAGAAAGCCAATGAGTTAATTTTAAATCCTGCTCAGAGCCACTTCATAGTGGTCTCCAACAACCTACTACATGACTTGTTCCATTGTATAGAAAATTGTTTGCCAACCCCGCTTGCCTCCCTGGTGAGTGTGCGTGACTGTGCAGACTCCTGGGAGAGAACGATGTGCATTTCGAGAACCTGTCATGTTGGGCAGAGAGGCAGAAACCAGAAGAAACCCCACATGCCTCTGTGGAGAGTTGGCGAGACCACATGGACTCCCGGGAGAAAACGATGTGCCTTTTGAGAACCTGCCATGTTGGGCAGAGAGGCAGCAACCAGAGGAAATTCTGCTTTCCTCCCTGGTGACCTTGCGCAACTGCACAGACTCCAGGAAGTGAAAGAGATGTGTGTCTCATAGGCCTACCAGTGTGCGGGCTACAAATCAAGGACTGCCCCCCGCAAGAAGCAAGCTGGTGGCTCAGGGGACCGGCTGAGTTCATAGCAACGAAGGTCCATAAAGGAACTCAATGCTTGTATTGTGAAGTTATTTCGTAGGCCTGGTGCCTGCAGTCTGTGCATTTCTTGGGAAGATGACATTGTGCAGTGTGGCAAATGTGTGGGATTGTCCTCTGTTGTGTCTCTGAACCCCAATATCATTCTCATTGTTTTGCTTTATTTTGATTAATTTTCGTTTCTTTTTTTATTTTATTTTTTAATTTTTCTTCATTTCGTATCCTGTTTTTACTTGATGGAATGGTCAACTATTCTGAAAATAACAAGATACACTACAGTAGCTATTGTTTTCATAGTATCTCTCTTTGAAGTTCTATGCCGTTCTACTGCTTTTTTTTTATTGTTCTGTTGTCTTTTGTTGGATTTTACTCTCTTTAAAATAAAATTTAAAAAAAAAAGAAAACTGTTTGCCAAAGTTGCAAGTTTAGGCATCCATTCATCAGAAGCAGGATTTTTAAATAAAACAAAATAGAATACAAGAGAATAAAATTTTAAACGTCAAAGTGCATCACAAACAGCTAGAAAAGTGTTTGATTTCACTTTAATTGCCCATACTTCCATAAATACTAATCATGACTCTTTTTCTAATGTTAGTGTAATGCCATTTTCAGTTGTTCCTCAGTAGAATCAAAGACCCAAGAATACGTTTCTCTGTGTGGTTTGCAGTCCTCATCTATATTTTGCTGAGAGGCGATGCCCCTCATATTGCGCACTGAAGAGTGGCTTCCTGTTAGATGGCGACAATTTCTGCCAAAATTTTCAAAGTAGTTTTGGATAGATATTAAGGACAGCAATGTGTTCTACTTTAAACATAGCATCACATTTTCTTTCATGTGGCAAGAAAGTGAAAAGAAAAGATGATTTCTTCTCAGCTTTTTGTCCTCACTCAAATGTATGTCTTGAAAAATTTACTACTCACTGTTCATTATCTTTACCAGAACGTCAGCAGCCTCATTTACAGGTACAGTTACTTTGCACATTGCCTGGCATTCATTCACTCATTCACTGATTCACTCATCATTCATTCATTCATTCATGTGCTGAAATAAGATGCCTACTATTTGCTAGATGCCTATGGGGCAGTCATGACTCCCTCCCTCCGGGAGTTCAGTTCAGTGATCAAAGAGTCCCAGATAAACAATATGGCACATGGGGAACCAGAACACAGATGCTTTCTGCTGGTAACATAAAGCTGAGGAGGTGTTCCAAGCAGAGGAAATGTATATATTCATAGAAAGAATCATATAGAAGGGGTTTTTCTACATCAATGAAGAACTTGTGCAATTTGCTTTTGGCCTTTATGAGCTGCAAAGGGGAAGCAGTAAGTGACAGCAGAAAAGCTTCACACCAAATTGTGAGGGATTGCATTCTGCTTTTAGGATGAGGTTATAAATGTACATAAATATTTAACAAAAATTTAGATATTATCTTGCAATGCTGGGGAAGTGATGCTAATGGAAGATTGGGCAGAAATACAGACTTGGAGACAAATTAGAAAGACACTTGAGTAATCTAAAAAGTTTTTAATGGATGATGGACTAATTCATTAGTATGTGAGATGAGTAAAAAGGAGAATGAAAAATATTTTAACATTGGAATAAAATTGATAATATGATTTTTGTCCATTATTATTTTTTCATTGATAAGTAATAATTGTGCATATTTATGAAGTACAACATGATATTTTGATCCATGTATACACTATGTAACAGTAACTATGAACATATTTAACAATAATGTTAATACATTCTGTATTATTTTCATTGAAGGAAAGAGATGAGTTTCTGGAAATTCTGAGATTATTAGCTCAGAAAACTAGTCTTCTGATGCAGATAAAGCAAACAGAAGCAGAAGCAGTTTGTGTGTGTGTGTGAGTGTGTGTGTGAAGCCGGTGGGGGCTGATGAATCGTTTGTAGCTGTTCTGTTTCAGATGTCTGTGAGACATCCAGTTGTAAGAAATATTAATGGTACGTATCTGAAGTCCAGGGGAGAAGAATCCAATAGATGTGGCAATAATCTGTATTGAAGTAGTAGAAAATTGAAGTGAATAATTGCATTGAGTAGGAATAGCCAGTGAGAATTAGGGAAAGAAAAGAAGCAAAAAGACAAGAGAGCAGAAAAGGGAAAATGATATTGTTTGTCAGTCTTGTTTTTCCTCCAGTAGTGCCCATGAAATAAATGAACACTTTCTTCAAAATTTATTCTGTGCCTTAATTAGTCAAAGAGACTTCACCTGAATTCTTTGCTTGGAAACTGCTGAAAAAAATTCTAGAGCCGAACTGTGCTTCTTCAATGCTGCTTCTGCGCTTGCAGTGAGGTTACAGCTGTGTGTGAATATAGTAAAACTCCCCGAGGTGACAGCAACTGTAAAACTGCATTATGCTAAAGATATCAACCAAAGCAGCTGTTTATAAGTCTCCACGGGGGCCATCTACTGAATTTCTCTCTATCACCTTGGTTGTTTATGATGAAACCTCAAAAGTGCAACATTTCTGGACATTTCTTCTGACCTGACATTATTTGTTGAGTTTGGTTATATATTTTTTAATAAGACCAGGTGTGGGAAGAGTAACTACGTATGGCAGCATCATAAAGAAAGTTCTCAGCTCTGGAATTAGAATTAGAATCACTTCTATTAGGTTCTGGGGACGGGGTAATAGTTCCAGCTGGGAAGATGACAGAGACAAAACTTGGACTATTGGAAATAACAGAACAGAATGTGACATTTAGAGACACTGACAAAGAGGAAGACAAGGTTGGCCAGTGGAACACAGAAACTGCTGTTTGACCTTGGAGCAGCTGGGACAGAATTAGAGTTGGCTGCCGGGTCATGCTCCCCCACCCCTGCCACCTGCTGGGTTCTCCGAGGGGAGCACGTGGTGAGCTGGCGGCCACCCCCTACCACCTTCAGTGCCTGACTGGACAGCGATGCTAACCTAAGGCCTGGGAGGCTGCTGGACGCTTCCTAGTCTCTTCTGGACCCTCTCTGCCCCACCTTCCTTCCACCCTGCCGTCTTCTACCCTCCTACCAACAAACAGGAAGACTCACCTAGCCAATGATGTAGTCCCTAGTTAGCTTCACGATTAATCACTCTTGAAAATAGTAAATAGTGGTTAGGAGTGGATGCTCGAGTGGACATTTTATCCTCTGGTATGAAAGATGGAAACGCAAGAAAGAAGCATCACTGTTTCATTCTTTTCCAAATCTAGAAACTTGGTTTGCTGATTGGCCAAGATATAACATGCCAAGAGGGTCAGATTGGTGGTGAGTGTCATAGCATTGAGCCTCAAATTACATACGTAGAGTCAACCAAGAATATATCTGAACATGATTAACATCACTTTTAGATTCTAACGTAAGAAATTGATTTTGCTAAAGAGCACAAGTAGAGCAAAAATAGCACCATGTAAACAATTCTCTAATTCATTCAAGGAAGCGAAATAAGTAGATAGAATCTGAAAGTGTCTGGAAAATGCACCAATGGCAGCCCTACTTGATGAGCGTTTTCATTGTCTGCTTCTCCATTTCTTGGCACATACATTAAACTTGTGAGGAACTGATCTAGACCAGAGGCCCTTGAACTTCAGCGTGAACCTAAATTGCTTGGCGAGCTCATTAAAACACAGATTTCTGGATCTCCCCCCACACTCGTTGGGAGTAGGTCTGCAGAAGAGTCCAAGAACTCGAATCTCTAATAAGTCCCTGGATGATGCTTTCATGGCCAACCTGGAGAATCAGGACTCGAGGGCACTGAATGTTAAGTTTATTGGTGATGCTAAGAAAATACTTAATCTTAATAATTTCAACAAAGGTTTCAATACCTTAAAAAATTGTAACATTTAACTAGAATATATTCCACAAAAATAAAATATTAAAACTTTTTCCTTTATGAATAACTTGTTTCCTTATAATCTATAAGACCTTCACACACTCACACACACACACTAACACACATTTGATGAACTATAATTCATTTAATTGAAGAGAAATATGATTAATGTTATTATTTGCTGTTTCTACACACACACACACACACACACACACACACACATTTTCTAGGCCATGCATAAGATTTTATTAACAAGAAAGTATACTTCCTTAATCTTCAAGCTTAGAGATAGCTTTTCATCTTTAATGTGTGCAAAGTTAGCTAACAAGCCCACTCTAGAGTGGCGTATTTTCTTAGCCCTAACATAATGCATACGTTCAAAGTGGAGCAGGGTTGTACCTGCTTTTGTTTGTCTTACCAAGACAGATGTTATAGGCCTTGTGCCAAGGTACCTTGTTCTCATAAGAGATATGCCACAGTAGGTTGGAAATTGTGCACTCCATAGCCTTTTTAACTACTAAAGGACAACTCAGTTTGCTATTTCAGAACTTCTCCTTTTCTAAGGATTTCACCTCGTGTGGGGACAAGGAAGCTTGTCTGCTGTGGCTCCAGATCTGTGCTCAGTCACTTTGATCCGCTTGTAGTATAGAAAGAAAGACATCATCAAACAGCAGAGTTTTCAAATGTGAACTCTTAAAAATTTGAGGAACTTCTGGGAAAAAAAAGATACAGTAATATAACTTAAGATGCAATAGAATAATTTAAGTAACGAACATTTATTAAATTATAACTTTGAGAAGAAGACAATAAAATTCTTCTCCTAAGAATCTTGTTTTCATGAATCATAGCAGGCTTAGCCACTTTAGAAGGTCAGCAGTCTGCTGCTCACTCCCTGAGTCAGTGTTGCAATCACAGTAGAGACACTGGGCAATTAAGTGGCCACAAACCTAGGATATAACATATTAGAACTAGATTTTTAAAACATAGCATTGGCTTTTATATTGAGTTCAGATTTATTTTAAATAGCTAATGAATTGTAAGATACACTTTAGTAATTTTACTATTTGGAACTGGATGGAATAAAAGTTAAAACTGAAAGATAATTACAATTGAATGAAAAATGGGTGCTTATGTGCTTTGTTAAAATATTGGCAAAAGAAATGTACCAGCGAGCCATTGGCTTGGGAGAACTCTTTCCATAGTTTCGTATAATACTACTCATAAGTGGATGAATAGTATTATACGAAAACAAAGAAATAAATTCAAACTTTCCTAGCATAGATTCTCCATTCAAAAATGTCTACCCGACAGGAAAGAAGACCCTTATCACAGACAGCTGCTGTGCTCTAGGTGTGATAGCACAGTAACTAGTGTTTGCAGAGGGCCTGGCATGGGCCAAGTGTTTCATCAGTCCTCACAGAAATCCCCACAGCAACTTCATCTGGCAAGGGAACTGAAGCTTATATCTGATGATCTCAAAGAAATTAGTAAAATGTAGAATGAGAATCTGGACTAACTTAAAGCCCATAAAAGCATTTTTAAAGTTGACTGATCTTTCACTGAATTAATTGGCTGTGGTTCAAAACACATGATCTGCCTATTAGTACTTTAACCACAAAATATGTCAAAACATTCATCATCGTAGCTCAGAACAGATAACCGTAGTTATCTATCTATCACACCAATTAATTTGAGACATTTGTAACATAAAAAATAGATATGGTACCTAGAGCAATGTCTTGCATTTATTCTTTAACAAATATTAGAAGACAGGGAAGAAAAAGGGCCATGCTTGGTGCTGTGACTGTACTAAAAGGAAGATACTGTTGAAGGTGGAGCTCAGACTGAGTGTTCTGCTCCTGACGTTATAACCTCCCCTTCCTTGTTCTGAGAATATAAGTTCTTTCCAGATCTGGTCCTCTGAATTCTCTTTGAAATTCCTTTAGTCCTTATTTATATTTTCAATAAATAAATAAATAAACAAGTAAATTCTCACAGCATGTTTATCCTCTCCCTGTCTTTTCAAAGGTTGGTGCAAATCAGCCATTGTAAATGGACAGGATTGCTTTAAACCCAAGAGACACTGTGACTGTCAAGCAAAGGCATGTATTTCCTAATAAAAACACATTTTCACAATTAAATGTTATATTCAAGTTGCTGGTCTCTCATTTGTCACCTAGCGTCAAAAATGAATCCTTAAGATTCAGTACCTGCTTTCAAAACATTTCCAGTATATAGGGATACATAAGATTAAAGAAAATAATTATATTAAAAACAAAAATTATAATATGAGACATATATGCAAAATACCACCAAGATTCAAAGAAAGGAGGAAACATAACCATATGAAAATTCACTTGCTTTACTTCTTAAAAATGGCTTAGTTTTGAAGCAAGTTTTGTGCAGAAAATAAGTCAAGGTAGCAGTTATTGTAAACTATTACACTGAACACTTAAAAGTCACCATGGAGAAAATTAGAATAATATCATATATGCATTAAGTGGTTTTCAAGATAAATATTGAACATTAAAATGTTGCTTTGAGAGAATGATTCTGACGATGTAATATTTTCCATTTGTTTAATGGGCTGAATCTTGTTGCCAGTATTTCTGGTTTATAAAACCAAGAAAGGAATTCTTTCTTTTTTCTGTCAATTAAATGAATGCATAATTTTGAATAATCATTTGTAATTATTTCTTGGACGTAGTCTCCGTACCTCTGATCCAATTCCAAAAACCCAGCATATGAGCTGTGCTCCTGAAGTTGAGTCAGAAGTGGGAGCACTGGTGACAGGGAGTTTGGCGGCCACTCCAGCTGGAGGAGCACCAGAGGGCCACTGTGCCTGCAGACATCGCAGAACCAACCGCTCTTTCTCTAAATTCAACAGCACACTGTCCTGCACATGCAGTGGCAGCCACCTCTTGCCAAACTTGTCTGCAATGGCCAAGATAGAAACCATGACTGGAGAGTAACTAAAATGTGATTTATTTTCAATGCTTCAGATAGATTCACTGAGTTTGTAACAAAGAAAACTGTAGCAATAGTGCATATTTCCTAAGCATATAAGTTTCAACCAGCCTTGGGTACTATTTGTTTCACAAGTGACTTTGGGATGATCCTTGGGCAGCTTTCAGAATTATCAGAGTTTTCATATCATCGTCAATAAACAGAACCAGCAAAGTTTTCTATAAAGGGTCAGGAAGTAAATATCTCAGGACTGTAGGCTAAGGTCTCTGTGGCAACTATTTCTCTTAGAGAGCAAAATACACCACAGGTACTATTTAAGCCAATATATAAAACTGAGTTCTAATAAACCTTCACTTATAGATGACTAAGTTTGACTTTCATATCAGGGAGCATTATTCTTCCTGTGATTCTGCTTCAGCCACTTAAAATAAAGACATCGTAGTACAGTAATGTATGCATTCCTGTGTTTATAGCAGTGCTACTCATTGTAGCTGAATCTTGAAAGTGGCCCATACATCCATCAATAGATGAATGAAGAAAATAAGATATGAATGCACAATAGAGTTCTACTGTGCTGTAAAGAAGGGTAAAGTCAAGACATTTCTAGGAAAATGGCTGAGTTTTTGAGAGCATAATGTTAAGTGAAATAAGTCAGACACACCAGTTTAAATATAGAATGGTTTCTCTTATATGAGAAACTCAAAATATTAATGAAGAGCAAAATAAAAGATATGTAACAGGATATGTAATAGGAAGATAGATTTTTTGCAAAATGGAAGAGGACAAGTGATGCAGGGAGGGGAGAGGCAGGGGAGGGAAAGGGTTAAACTGTGCTGTCAGTGTGCTAACACCCTATGAGGAATCTGATCACTGTGTACTGAAAGTATGCATTAATTATAAAAGCTAAAAAATGTAAAAATCATTCTTAGTTCATAGGCCATAATTTGCCAAATACTGATCTGTAAAATAGTGATAATAATATACCTTTACAACTCATGGAATTCTGATGAAGGGTAAGAAAGATAAATAAAGTTCTTAGCACTGCTGCAGCCTTTACCAATTCCATTCAGATAAGTGTGGCTTTTACAGACTAGTCATTCTGGAAGCCAATGCATACTTCTCAATCAAGTTATTTGGAACACTTTTGCGGACCTTCGGGGGAAATGGCTTGAGACTGCATTAGACCTTTTTTCTCTCTGAGAACTTGTCAGCATAGCCAGTAGCAAAGAGAAGCACGGACACAGAGCAAAGCAAATGACAGCTTTGTAGTCAGTCTCTCAGTGGCACAGGATTTAGGTAATTCAAGGTTTTAGACAAGCCAGCGGTGATGCTGAATAAAATCCAATTTAATAAGTAGCAGGGGTCATTCCCATCAATATGTCCAAGTCAGTGAGTTGTCAATACCCAGTATCATTGTGATTAATACATTCAGAATTAGTGAAGCAAGCAGAGATTCGCAGCAAAGATCCAACCCACTGCAGCTCTGATACGCTAAGCTGGCAAATACAATATCACACACAAAGAGCAGAAACTGGCAGCAGCTGGAACACGGCACACAGCTGAACGTCCAGCACATCACAGTGCAGCTCAGCACAGCAGGAAAACTGCTGGTGGAGAGTGCTAGGCTTGATGAGACCAGGAGAGATGGCAGAGATTTAAGATTAAACCCGAATAGAGCAAGAACTGCATTGTCACTTGCATGTACAATATTTCATCTAAACTCTACTCGCTCATCAAAAGTATTTATTGCTCCAATTTAGTATGTGGTAGAGCCAGACATGGTCTACAAGGAGCTGGAGATCGTTCTGTCTTACGGCAGTAAGGACAGCTAACGGTTTTTCCTTAATATTCCCACCCCTCCACGTGCATCTGGATGACTGGCAGGAAGCTGGCAAGCAGGACTCCGTGGTAGAACCCAGAGTCTGCAGGATAAAGTCAGTGCTGTATTCAGGTTTATCTGGACAGCACAATTTTAGCAAGCTATTTTCCCGGCCAGGAAACTTCCAAAACTGTGTGACCAGTGGGTGGTACTCATGCTGTCCTAATTCCCTATAAATATGTAACATATTAAATTGAAAGGAGGGTTACCAGGACGCTAATGAAGCATGACTAGATGCCTTCCTTAGAGTGTATATGGAGAAGTGCCTGGAGCGTGGCATGGTCCTAGCTCCCTCACCTCACTTTGCCCATTTTGGGGGCTGAGCCCTAGTCAGCAGGCTTCCAGTTTACTGCCCATTCTTAGATCTGTCAATTGCTAGATTTTTAGGTTTCCGCACTCATCTGGACCCTGATTTTGGCCAACAGAATGAATGGATTCTGTGTAATCCACTGCTTCCTTCTTGGGATTTAGCAATCTTAGAACTGGAATGGACAGAGACCGTGATCCAGGGAGGATACGGTCAAGTTGGATTCGTTACTGTCATTGCAGGTCTTGGATAGCTTGTTTGCTGACAAGAAACACTGTCTGAGCGAATGTGGCATTATCATTAAAGAAATGTGACACAGAAAGGCATTTTTGAAACAGAGATTTTCAAAAGGATAGCCAAGGTTCCATCAAGCAGGCTGGAAGAGACATTGAGCATTTACTTTCCGTTCCCTTTTTGAACTATTACATTACAAAATTGTCATGGGAAGAGGCAGTCAGAAAGTGCTCATAAACATTTAAAGGCAATAAAATTTTAGATTAACATTCAGTTTGTTTAGAGATAACAATAATATATTATTTTCTTGCATTCATATTATGTGTGGTACTCATTAAATTTACATGCTTTATCTTGCTGAGATTTATTTTCTTATTCCTAATAAATATACACTCCTATCTCTTATTTTTCATATTTTACAAGTTTTTTTCTTAAAAGGTATTGCCTTTTAGAACAAAAATACTCTCTAAAAGGCTTCTGTGTTCAGAAGTGGAGTTTCTACATGATGAGATCATGGATTAATTCCTTGAGCAGCTCAGCATTGAATGTATTTTTAAGAGATGGGGCCAGCTGGAGGAAATAGGTCACTGGAGCCATGCTCTGACAGGTATGTTCTTGTGCTTGGCCCTTTCCTCTCTGGTACTTTGCCTGTCTTCTGCTTGCTAGATGCATCAGTTAAGCAGCTTTCCTCCACCACACTCTTCCACTGGGAAGTTCTTGACCTAGAGCCAGTCTACCATGAACCAAACCCTCTGAAATAGTGAGCCAAAATAAACATTTTCTTCTCAAAATTGAATGTCAAGTGTCTTGTCCCAGCCAAGCAGAGTCAACTAGTACAAAGGGTAAACCCTGAAATAGAATATACTTCAGGCACCCCAAATCCTGAAGCAGCCGGAGCCCAACTTGGGGGGTCCCTCTCGTGAAGCAGCAGCATCAAGTTTCGCTCTGCTTCTCTGATGGAGACTGAGGGAAATCACGCCTTTTTGTACTTACAGCTCTTGCTTGTCAATTTCTCCACGAGTAACTCCTGTCACTCTCTGTGTTGCTGCAGAAATGTTTGTGCCACTTATCCATGTTTAGTATTCATAAATGCCTTGGAAATGTGCACTGTCAAGTTTGAGTATGAGGAACATTTTACTAGTTATAGCCAAAGTACAAGGTCTCTGAATAACTCATTTAAAATTGATCAGTGGGGATGATAACAGTTCCTACTCTATAAAGTTATGTTAGGCATTAAATGAAATTATGTAAATAAAAGGCTTAGAATAGTTGCTGGCTTATGGGATTTTTTCAATAAAATTACAACTAATAGGTTGAAAAGCATCATTTTTGCTGAGCAAATTTGAAAGCTGGAGTTGGTTTATCAACTTTGAATATTTACAATACTAGCAAAATGTTAATCATGGAGATCATTTGATAGAAGAAAACAATGAAAATAGCGTAGAATTGTGTTTGAAGAAAGAGAATGTGCTCAAAGAGCTATGCATGGTGCTAGAGTGGTCTATCAATCGCTTCTGAAGGCAGCACCATCTTCTGTCACAGGGGGCACTAGATATATTTGACATAGTAACTACTTCAGGAAATGTTGACACTTTTAAGGTGACTACTGTGACATAATTCCACAAACAAAATCCTATACAGATGCATCTAAATTTTATTGTGTCAGTAAGTAAATCAGACCTGTAACTCCTACGGCTCTACTTGGTTCCACTCATCTCCCTTGATTAAAAGGTAAGAGGGACTGAAACTCATTCTGCCAGGAGCATCAGAGAATACAGGAGCATACTAAAGATCAACAGCTTGACAAACATCCTCTAACAACAAACGCAAATAATTCTGAGGTTCTGGGATGAAAACTATTTTAGAAATTCAACAAAGTCTTGTAACTAACATCCTTCCTAATGCTTTGTTAAAATTGGGCTTGCAATATAAAGAATCAAAGAATTTCAGTCCTTCACTGTATGCCAGTTATATTTCGCTTAAAATTACATGTCTGAATTCACAGTTAATGATAAAACTGCTTGCATGTGGTTGAATAAAACAGAATTCTACAGAATATATAAGTAACTTAGTACTAATGATAATGTGTGTATTATTTGTTGAAATTCTTTTTTCTTTAGTATATTACCTGTAGTTAAGATGTATTTCAGCCTATCAAATTTGTGTATCCATATTTTTAGGAGTTATATATTTTCCAGGAGATATATCATTTGCCATACATATTCTCTGGCAAATTAAAAATAACTTTTGTATTTTTCATGACATAACTGTGCACATAATAACAATTCAATATTCCATTACTCAAGTGCATTGAAAATATCTCTACTCATTGGGCATTTTCACATTTCTTTTGACAAAAAAAATTCAATTTCCAATAACAGTGGTAATTGTTTCTTTGAAATACAGAACAATTTAAAATTATAGTACATCATTTAAAAGAAGTTTTGTAAGTCTTTCCTATGCATACTTTTCATTCGATGTTCATCAGCCTCTCAACCTCATTTAGTGAAGCAGTTCTACCTATGGTGATTTTTAAAATTAGATAAATCTGCAACTCCCTAACTGTGGCATGCCTTAAGAAGGGAATTTCCAGGTCACTCTAACACAGCTAAATTATGAAAAACTTTTGTTCTATTTGAGCAGTTAGACGTTATAGTGTCTTCTTTTCTCCCATGTTTTGTTAGTAACTTATGTCTACTTTTCCTGCAGAGATTAACATCTACATGATGCTGTTTATGCTCTTGACATTGTTCCAACAGTTGGAACAGAATTACAAAGCCAATACACTCTTCCAAGAGATAAATACAAATTATTATAATTCAACAACTGTGAAAACCATCTTTCACATAAAAATGTGTGCATGGTATGTGGCAGTTTCTTGTATTGAATTTTTTTCTTTTACAAATTGCAGTCCTTAAAACATACCTGCATAAAAATAAAGAGAAATCCAAGTGATTTTGGAAGAAATGATTGTATGTTGGCATGAACAGATGTACCCAGTGTCAGAAAATACTTGAGGGAAAATGTTTGCTTAGATGTCTCAGGCCACACTTAAAAAGAAAGGCTGTCAAAAGTTACTCCAGCTTGAGGTCCATAGGTATGGTGTCCCCTGGGATGCCGAGAAAAGGACATCTTCTCTTCTGTCAGTGATGCCAGGGGTTCAGGTGGACCCAGAACTTCAGGAAGAACTCCCAGTTGCAATCCAGCAGGAGGCTGAGGGTGACTGAGAGAAAATGGCACTCTGTCAAACTGGTCACGGGGCAGGTAGTTCCTTGGGCTTCAGCCAGGTTTGGGCATGCTCAGCTCACCAAACTGTCTACTTCGTCTTCTCTCTCTAGCACATTTTCCCAATTTGTGCTACTATCTTTAACCCCAATTTCTACTCCTTTTCCTCTGCAACTTTTCAGTCTCATGTCCCTACTATGCACAGCCCTGGTCTCAGTGACCTTGGGGCTGCCCATGCTACTTGCTGTGCTCTTAATGGAACTCACCACCAGAAATGACAAAACAAACAAGCAAACAAACAAAATTTAGCCAGTTACCACAAATAATTTTCCATATTGGGATTTTAATTTCTGCACTGCATTTGCCAAATCAGGCTCCTTGAGAGTAGATCAGTTCCAACCTAGGTTCCCTTTGACCTTTTGCAAGCTGTAATTTTAGTCCTCAGGAGTGGCTAAGCTTGGGTCCACCGTTGTTTTATAGTAAAGTTGTCAATCTCTCAGATTTGGTTTTTTACTGCAATTCCAGCAAACCTGACTGACAGCCACCTGAATTAAGCAAGTGAGCTGTATGGGTCACAGAGATTATTAGAGGTATCTTGGCAAATACCTGCCTTTTTTTTATCTTTGCTTTTTTGTGAAGTCTGAGAAAACAACTATAAATTGATCTCAAAACTCTTTAAGCCTGACACAGCTGTGTAGCTCTTCATAGCTAACTGCTACAGCAAGCGTCTACCATAGATCAGAAGGGAAAAAACCTTAAACGTTAAAAACTTATTTTCCACATGAAGTACCTTTTATCCCAAGGGCTCTTTAAGGAGCTTGTAGACCCTTCTAATATAGTCTTGAAAAATACCTTCAGAATTAGAGAAGATGGAAAGGGACAGCAACACAGTTTTAATAAAAGTGATGCAATTTAAGGCAATTCCATCATTAAAAGAGTCTCAGTACAAATCAGAAGAATATCAGTCTTCTTTTAACAAAACTAAGGATGATCTCTTCTCTAAGCTCGAGCATGGAAAAGGGAGATTGTCAGAAAATTAGAGATACAGTCAGGCCAAAAGAGAAATCTTGTCCTTCAGTTCCCATAAAAATGGTGCTGAGGAGTACTACTTTGCCACTAGTACGGCTTCCAGTTCCGGCGTGACTGGGGTGAGACCCTCGCCCCACAGCACATGCACCCAGGCTCTAGCAGCTCCTGCTGTCGCTGGAGAGGAACAGAGAAGGGCGAGCATTCTGTGCTGTTTGCTGAGTCTGCTCTATGGGCCCAACAAGATTTCTTCCTGAAGTGTGCATGCTTCCCAACTTTTTCCTTTTCCTTCTTTTGGCAGATACAGATTTTTGGTGATTTTTAATCATAACTCTCTCAATTTATGTTATGGAAAACCGAGTTACTTTCTAACACATGTAAAAATATAGTAAACTAAAAAAATAAAAAACCTAAGACTTTTTCCAAAACAGCAATTATGAAAGTGGCACTGTAGAGTTACATAGTGTTTTACATCCTGAAAGGGGCTTTAAGAGTTCACTTTGCTTAGAACCAAAGGCCCAGGTCTGTACTCTGTGTTTTCCTACAGGAAAAGAAGATCACTACATCTTTCCATTTGGCAGAGGCCTCGGGGCTTGCTGAGATTCCTAGGAACATGTCCTGTAATACTTGCCTTTCCTTGTGGCTTGTTAACTGGTCAGAACCCTTTTCTGTTTATTTTGCTTCCTCCTGAATCTTAGTAACTAATTTTAAAGGAAAATCTATAAGTGGGTTCAGAGGCTGTCTGTGTTCCACTAGATTACAGTGAAGGTTTTGATGTGGAATAGTCGAGGACAGCACAGATAGCGCAGGGCACCTAAGGCGTGTTCCAACTAAATGGCAAGTGGTGCCGTTAGCTGCAGAGGGTCTCTCCAAGTGGTGGCTCAAAAAGGAAAAGGAAAATTTGCTTGAAATGTGACTTGAGGACCGGTACGTTGCCACCTCTGTTGGTATTTGAGAT
Organism: Dasyprocta punctata; assembly: GCA_004363535.1. Classification (NCBI taxonomy): domain Eukaryota; kingdom Metazoa; phylum Chordata; class Mammalia; order Rodentia; family Dasyproctidae; genus Dasyprocta; species Dasyprocta punctata. Next base: position 50,641 of record RJWM01007303.1, read on the forward strand.
AGAAACATACTCAGATTTTATCCTGCATTTGTGTTTCTTTCCCCCAATTATGAGCTATAAACAAATCCTTTATTTCCTTATATTTGAGAGAATTACTTTTATTTTTCCCATCTGCCTCTCTGTTGAGTTGTAATATATTTTTGATGTATGTGTAACAGTATTCCCTGAGCAAAGAAACAATATAAAGGCAGGATATTTAGTCAACAACAACATATGAGATATGTACTGCATACAAAGTACTAAAATTAATAATCCTATAATAAACATAAACATGCAAAAGATATGGATCTTATAATCAAGGAGCTAATAACTTGCTTGAAGGAATAAAAATGCAACCTTACTAGAGAGAAATGCTGTATATAAATGCAAGAAAATATCATTATTATATGTATAACTGGTATGCTGCATTTATCCATGGGATTACAAAAAACAAAAAATATTTGTTTTCATACATTTCTTTTGAAATGATAAGAACCCCAAGAGGAATTTCTTCTTGTTCAAAGGTTAAGTTCTCATGGAGCAGTTCTTATCATAGCTACAGTTCCTTCTCCTAAGACACAACCACACATGCTAGATAAAACGGCATGCTGCATACAACGCGGACTTTCCAGAACCAGTCCTGCAGTGCACAGAGCTCTTCCTCTGCAATGGCAGGATGGGGCACAAGTCAATCTCCCTCTCAAAAAAACAATTTCATTTCATCAGGGGGTTCCCTCCTCTCCATTTATAGGGGCAATCTGGAGTCTGTCACACTTGTACTAAAGATAAACTTCGAAGGGAAGAAACATATGTCTCATTCCTGACACTTTCAGTTTTTCTTCCTTATCTCAAAGCACTTTACTGGATGCGAAAATGCACAGCAAGGAGAGCATTGCACTGACGACACATCATCACCCACAGCAGCACCAAAGCCCAACGTCTTCGCCAGAACAAAATGTGTCATTTTCCTGGTGACTTATGTGCTTGCATTTGGTTGAAATGGGAGATAACGTTCCAAGGAGTTTTCAAAACACAGGATGTAAGATCTTTACCATAAGAAGGAGAACCTGCCCATAGCATTTAAAGAATATTTCTTTGGGATAAGAATAAAAACTGGATTTTTATTCCAGTAATAGTCAAGTGCTAAGAAATCCAACGTAGAAGAGTGATTGATGTAAGATAAATTTTATCAGAAAAATCGTCTTGAAGGAGTTGGGCCTATGTGTAGCTGGTCAACTAAGAAACAGTTTAGACATTAAAACAAATCCATGTTTCAGTCTGTAACTGTGCACTATTTCTCCCGCTCATTGTAATGAAGAGCGAGGCACAGTGGGATAGGGAAGAGAACAGAAACAAAATAGCACCTTGGGAGAAGGGCAGTGTTCACAGCTGTCTTCCTGCGAAGGTTAGAGACCACCAATGTGGCAGTGTCGCTTGAATTACTCCTAGACCCATGGTCTTCTACGTTAAATTTTCAATTCACTCAGATTAAATCAAGAACAAAGATGATCTGATACAATCTAAGCTCACACACAATAATAGCACTTAGAGTCCTTTATGGAAATTCCAAGTCTAGGCCCTCCATTGGGAAGAGCAGCGTGTTTACACGATCAGGACACAAGTCTGTAATTGGAAAGTGGCTTTGAATAATGTTCATAATGTCAAAGCCATTCATTTTGCTATGGTGAACCTGAATGGACAGGGCCAAAAAGCTCACCATCTCTGAAAGGAAAAATGTTTTCTCTCAGTGTGGTGCCACAGAGCTGTGCTGAGGTAATGTTCAGCACGGTACCGCAAGAGGGCTGCCTGCAGAATTAGTTTCTGTATGTCTGCTCAGAGACTCAGTACCATGTAGCAAGGACACTTCAATTATGGGAAGAACTGGAATAAATTACATGTAATTTAATATATAGATCTCAATAATATGCACTGAGCTTTGGCCCAAAGTAACCTTAAAAACCAGTCTCCCAAATCTAAGTCATAATGTGTAGCACTGTTGTACTTTATATATGTTACTTCCCCTCTGGTGGGACAAAGTACTCGAGACTCACACCTCAGAGAAGGGGAGGTTTATCTAGCTCACAGTTTCAGAGGATCCAGTCCATGGTGGCTTGGTTGCAGGTTGGAAATGGCATGGCAGAGGGGTATGCAGGATGAAAGACACGCCCCACGGCTACCAGGAAACAGTGAGGACAGAGGAAACAAAGACAGTACTGCACGCGTCTGCGCCACATCCCAGGGCCCCGCCGTCTTCTAGTAGCACATTCAGGTATGAGCTCCTCCTGGATTAATCCACTGACAATCACCTTCCAAACTCCCACCTCTGAACACTTGAGACTCTTGGGGAACATTCTAGAGCTAAAAGGGTAACCACTGGTAAAGAGAAAGTGATTTTGGGGAACCAAAATAGCGATACTTTACTGCTCCCAGGTTTCTCACTTACTGTCTTCAAGATTAAATAAAGAAGATTTGCTCTGAAGATTAAATCTATAATTCATTCAGTGAATAAACAATACTCTGTATCTTTTGAATAGTTACTTGATACTTTATTCTGTTTATTTGTTTTGTACTTGTCCTTCTTATATTACTAATGCAGTCTTCGGGGAAAAAAGGAAACTGAGGAGCTAAAAGGACAGGCTTCTTGCTATTGTTTCTGCTTTGAAACTGTTACTGCTGCTTCTGGAGATGATTTTGTTTTAAAGCAAAATACTTACGATATTTGCAGGGTCATTGGACATATTATTTAACATTATGTTTCTAATACTTCTCACTGAACATAAGTATTCTCTTCCTTAATTGTCTCCGATGAGGGCCGGTAGTACTATCTGCCCTTTCTGCTTCCCTCTGTTAGGTGAAGTGATGTTTCAGAGAAGTGGTGGAAAATACCTTCTAGACTGTCACTGCTGTCTGACCCCATAGCTGTATTGTGCATTAATTCACTCTAGAAATTTCCAACTAATTGAGACAACACCAGCAAGCAATAGCGGGCAAACAGAGCATTTGCCTACTGAGAGGTTAGGGAGATACTCAGCAGATAGTTTCTTTGAAGACAGAAATAGTATTGTATCATAATTTGACAAGCGGAGATTTCATACCTTAACTTGTGTGCTCTCAGTGTTTTAAGCCTTTGTTTCTAGCACGTTTAAATGTGACCTTGCTTCAAAATGAGGGCTTTACAGAGATAACCAAGTTAAAATCGTCACGGCAGCCCACAGTACAGTACGACTAGTGTCTTGTAAAAAGCAGCAACCTGGACACAGAGGCGGATGTGTACAGAAGAAAAGTGACATAAAGGCACCACGAGCTCCACTGGGGTGGAGGCGGGGCTGTCCCTGTGCCGCCTAAGCTGAAGAGCTGCCAGGCTGCCGGCCGCAGAGGAGAGGCGGGAGGAGGGCCTGCACAGGCTCAGAGGGGGTCACCTGGCCGGCGCCCGGACTGACGTCTCCGGAGCTGTACAACCGCCTTTTGTCATTTCAGGCCACCCGGTAATTTGTTTATTCTTTTAGTTTGGTGTATTTGTAGACGTTCTTCGTTTGGAGGTGGCCCGTGTACGTGGCCCATCCCTGCCCCTTGTCCCCCACCCCTTGGAGAAAGTGCTGGCTGCCCGCCTCCCGTCGCCTTGTATTTTGCTCTTTATTTTGAGTCTGGGTTTCTCATATAAAAGAAACCAACTGTTATTTAAACTGTGTGTAGGTATGTTGTGAGAGCAGCCTTGGAAAAACAGTAAGAGAGAGAAAATTACTAGACATTGAAATAAATTGAAAAGGTGCTAATAAATAAAGTAATTTTCAGATATCAGATTTTAAAATAGTTTCTCTTCATATTTATATCTCCTCCCTGAAAGTGCTTTAGAAAATAGATAAAATTATTTTTTAAAATGAAAATAAACTTATTAACCAAAGATAATCTTCCTTGATATTTTTATAAACTTCCTTTTGTTTTTGATTGTCTACTTTTTAAAAGTCAACTGTACACCTAATTAAACTTTACTTTACTAATTTAACCTAATTGTAAGTCTTTATCCCTAAAATAAGTTTTTGTAAACAATAGTTTGGCTTTTTATATAATATTCTATAATGTGATTGAGCATGAAACACTTCCTCTCCTGTCATCAGACACTGTTTTTCTTCCCTTATAAATTTTTGAATAAAACAACATTCTCATTTGAACATATTTTAAATATTTTCTAAAACATTTGAATCAAATGGATAGCATTTTAAAGTTTTTTATCCAATAGTTTCATATTAGCCAATAGTTTAGTATTAGCCAATAGTCTCATTCCAGTATTTGCCAGTTGCATGCAACATTGTTTATTTTATAGCACACTTGCTAGAATTAAATGTCCTTATTGAAATTTATTTTTGTTTCTGAATTTGGCAAATTTTGAAAAATTTCTAAGTGAGAATTTAGCTATTTATTTTCAAGTAATTTCAATCTCATAGAAAACATGAAACAGTATGATTAGTACAAAGAACACACACAAAACTTTCATACAGATTCATCTCGTCTTAGTTAATTTCCTCATGGCTAGGACAAAATTTGGCTCACAGTTTGGGAGGTTTCATTTGATAGTCAGGTGGTTTCAAGGCAGGGTGACACGGCAGAGGAGCAACAGCTCATGGCAGGAAGCAGAGTGATCAAGGGAGGAGGAGGGAGACAGACCCTTCCACATCACATTCACAGTGACCCACCTCCTCCAACCAGGCTCCACCTCCCAACACCACAGTTAGCTATAAACTCATCAGTAGATTATTCTACTGAGGCGCATCACTGCTCCATGATAACCACCTTCCCAAGCCCCACCTGCGAGCACGTGAGGCTTTGTGGACATCTAGGCATAAACCATAGCACATCTAGTGTTAATATTCTGCCTCATTTGCTTTCTAATTATCTTGCAGAACTACTTGAGACCACAGTACTTTAGATGTGACCCTTTAAACCTGGATATTTCAATGTATACTTCCAAAGAACAAGGTTATTCTGTTAGACAAGAAGTCCAGTTATTGGTTTGGTGAAATTAGTATTGGTGCAATAATTGTTCTCTAATTTATCATTCATTTTATAATGTCACCAATTTATAAAATAGTTTTTCATATTGGTTTCTTATTTATATTACAGAATCAGATCTAAAATCAGCTATTGCAATTTAGTTGTCATTTCTTTAGTTTCCTTTAATCCAGAGCATCGCTGTAGCCCTGGTTTGTCTCTTATGACCTCGACGTTTTTGGAGAATACAGTCTTTCCCTCATTTACAAGAAAAAGCCACATAATGTATTTGTCTACTACTCCTCATTTTATCTGCTGATTATGGACTCTCTGCTGAGATGATTTGGGAAGCCATTGCATGTATCCTCAGAGTACCACATCTGGATGCTTATGTCTATTTGCCCCTTATGTTAATTTTTTTACGTTGTCAACAGGGTGTAATTTCTTCATTGAGTTGTAACTTTTATGTGGAAAAACTTTAATACCATACAAATATTCTACCTGTCTTAAAAATTCTCCCAAAATATAGCTCTTACTGATTATTTTACTTGCTTGTTGCAGTCTTTACCAGAATAATTGCAAAATACTGATTTTTAAATCTGGTGGTTCTTTCACATTTATCCACTGGTCCTCAGAATTCTTTTTTTTTTAATTTAAATTAAATTTATGTTTAACTTAACACATAAAACATAAAAATTGTCTGTATTAATGGATTAATATGTGGTGTTTCAATACATGTATGCATTGTATAATGTTTAAAACAGGGGAAGCATGTTTATTTCTCCAAATATTGATCTTTATTTCATGATAAAGGCTTCCAAACTTCTTCCATTTCCCTCTTGGCAGTGCACAGTGTATTGTGTTACCTGTAGTCACCATCAGCACATCCTCTGCCTCACCGCAGCCATGCGCAGCCTCTGCCCGCCTTACCCCTTCCCTCCTCTCCCCAGCCTTGGCAGACTGACGTTTCAATTTCTGAGATCAAAAAGTTTTGTTTTTCAGTGCTAAATCAAACCAAGGACCTCACACATGTTAGGCAAGCACTTTACCACTGAGCTACGTCCCCAGCTCTGAATCTTTCTTTTCAGCTTTCACATATGCATGGGATCAGGCAATGCTTTCTTTACCTGGTTATTTTTACCTAGCATAATGATCTCCAGTTCTATCTAAGTTGTCCCAAATGACAGTATTTCACCATTTTTATGGTGTCCTATTGTATGTATGCACCACATTTTCCTTATCTATTCATTAGTTGATGAGAAGTTAGTTGGTCATGGTTTCTTGGCAACCGCGAATAGTGCTTTCAATGAAGATGGGCGTGCACAGTCTCTCTGACACACTGATTTCATGTCTGGATATACACCAAGTGACAGGACTGCTGAATCATATGGTAGTTCTATGCTTAATTTTTGAAAAGGAGAGGGATCTGGCCCCAAGTCCCTGTAGTCCAGCCTCAGCTGTCTGAATTGCTGGGACTACAGGTAGGTGCCACTGTGCCTGACTTGCATTTGATGAATTTGTGATTTTGATGATTTTTTTTTTGGTAGCACAGGGAATCAAACCCAGAGCCTTGCATCTCTAGCCCTGATTTACAATTTTGAGTAACCACCATAGCGAGTATGCAACGACCGTGCTGATTTCCATTCCCAGCCACAGGTCCAGCCTCGTGTCCCCACCAGGGTTCGTTACCTTCTGTCTTCCTGACAGCAACCTTTTCTAACAGGCTGAAGTGAGATAGTACTGTGGTTTTGATTTGTTGACCAGGCATGTTGAAGATTTTCTCATATTTATTGGCCATTTGTATGTCTTCTTTTGAGAAAGGGCTATGTAGTTCTACTGGCTATTTTTAAGTTATGTTATTTGTTTATTAATTTTTTACTATTGAGATGGTGGGGTTTCTTACATATTCTGGATATTAACCCTTTGTCCAATCTATAGCTTCCACATACAGTGTTTTTTCCTTCCCATTCTGTGGACTGTTAGTTCACTCTTACTACCTTTGTGGTGCAAAAGTTCTTTAGTCTGATATAATCACACTGTTTACTTTTGGTCTTGTTTTCTGTGGTTGTGGTGTGTCACCTGAGAAGATACTTGTCTATTCTAATGTTCCAAAGTGTTTCTGATATGTTTTCTTGTCATCATTTAAGAGTTTCTCATCTTCCATGGAAGCCTTCAATCTATTCTGAGCTGATTTATGTAATCAACAAGATTGATTTCACTGTTCTTTATGTACATATCCTATTTTTCCATCACCATTTGTTGAAAAACCTTTTCCCCAAGGCATGCTATCAACACTTTTGTAGAAAACTGGCTTGCCGTAGATGTGGGAGTTGAATTCTAACTACATTTTTCTGTTCCACTGGTCTATGTGTCTGTATTTATGTCAATACCAGGATATTTCAATTACAACTGTTTTAATAGTTTATTTCAAAGTCAAATAGTAGAATACCTCTGGCTTTGTCCTTTTGTTCAGATGGCTTTTGCTACTCAGGTCTTTCAGAGTTTCATATAAACTTTTAGATTGTTTTTCTTTGTTCTGTGAAGAATCCTCCTGGTTTTTCAATAGAAATTACACTGAATCTGTAGGTCACTTTGGGTATGACGAACATTTTAACAGCATCAATTATTCCAATTTATGAAAACGGATATCTTTCCAATTTGAGTCCTCCTCAATTTCATTCACCAATATTTTATAATTTTTATTTAAAAGATGTTTTACCTCTTTAACTATATTTATTTTAGTTTTGCTACTATCGTAAATGGGATTGCTTTCTTGATGCATTTTTCAGATGTTTCACTTTGAGCAAATAATAACAGCACTGATTTTTGTATCTTGACTTGGTCTCTTACGAATTTGCCTATTATTTGTAATAGATTTTTGTTAAAGTCCTTGGAGTTTTCATACATATGGAGAGATAGATAGGTAGATAGATAGATAGATAGATAGATAGATAGATAGATAGATATTCATCTGCAAGATATGACAACTTGACTTCTTGCATTTTTTTTTTCAATTTAGATGCCCCTTCAGTTTTCTCATTATTCTGGCTAGTCCTTTTGACACTAGTTTGGATAAAAATTGAGAAAGTGGGAATCTTTCTCATTCTATATCTTGGAGAAAAAGATTACATCTTTTCACCATACAGTATGTTAACTGTGGACTTAATAAGTAACCTTTAGTATATTGAGATACATGCCTCCTGTATGTGTTTTTCTTCCTATACTTATGAAGTGGTGTTGAATTTTATCAAATGTGTTTTCTGTATTTATTAAGATGATCATATAGGATTTTTTATCCTTACTTCTATGTGGTGAATAAATGTGACAGATTACATTTATTGATTTGTGTATGTCAAACCATCTTGCATCCTTGGGATTATTCCATTTGATCATGGTGAATAATCTTTTTAATATGTATTGAGTTCGCTTTGCTAGTATTTTGTTGAAGACTTTTGCAACTGTGTCCATCAGGCAGACTGGCCTGTAGGTTGGTGTGCATGTCTGGGGGGACGTAGAGGATGTTTTTATCCAGTTTTTGAATCAGGCAACACTGTCTTTGTAGTATGTGTTTGGAATGATTGTTTTCTTTTCTTTCTTTCTTTCTTTTTCTTCTTTTTTTTTTTTTTGGATAATTTAAGGATAATGGACATTAGTTCTTTATACTTTTTAAAGGTCTCAGAAGTGAAGTTTCTGATCTTCAGATTTCCTTGTCAGAGACTTTTATTACTGATTCAAGTTCATTGTTGGTCTGTCCAGGTGTTCTAGTTCTTCATGATTCAGTTTTGGTAAGGTGTATATACACAAGAATTTATCCAGTACTTCTAGAATATTGAAGTTTTTGATGTATGACTGTTCGTAATAATCTCTAGTATCACTGAGGTGTCAGTGTAATAGTTCCCCTTTCACTGCTGATGTAGTCTGAGTCTTTCCTCTTTTTTTGTCTTAAAGTGTGTCTAGTCTATCCTTTTGAAAAATCTGCTTTTTGTTTTGTTGGGTTTTGTATAACTTTTAGTCTCTACTTCATTTCTGTTCTGACCTCAATCATTTCCTGTCTTTGATTCACCTGAGGTTTTATTTTTTCTTACTTTTCTAATTGCTTTAGATATTCAGTGATAGATTATTTTATATCTTTCTCTTTTTTTTGCTTAAGGCATTGATTGTTATAAATTTCTGTCTTAGTTTTACTTTTGCTGTAATATGTTTTACAACTGTCTATATTGTGTTTTTATTATTTTTAGTTTTTTGGTTTTCATACATAAGATATGAGCGGTTTACAATATTAGAATATTCTGAATTTGTGTGTTTCAGTCCTCTCAGTGTTTTATACCTTCTCATGTTTTCTCATCACTCATGACTTCTTTCTTCTGTTTGAAGTACTCCTTTTGTCACTTCTCATAGAGCATGTGAGATCAATATACATTCTCCTAGCTTTTTTCTGGCAGTCTTTATCCATCCTTCATTTCTAAAAGTTAGCACTGCTGAGTATAACATTTGCTTGACACTTTCTTTCTCCAGTACTGTGAAAACCCCATGCCCATCATTCCCGGTCTGTAAAGTTTTTGCTAAGAAACCTGTGGTGGGGTGAACCAGGTCCACGCTGATGTTATTTCTTTCTTTTCTCTTTCTGCTATGAGAATCCTCTCTGTGTTGCTCATGTCTGAGATCTTGCTAATAATATGACGATTTCTGCCCTTCTCCTCAGCAGTTAAATAACCTTCTTGCTCCATGTGGACATCAAGACCAGCGAGCAGCGGTGCAGACCAGAGGAGGCTCTGTGGCTTCGATGTGGCCCAGGTCCGTAGCAGGCCTGATGCACAGGAGAAGGCGGGCGTCCCTCTGGTTGCCCCTCACCACGCTCTGGGGTTGCCAGGAAAACTGGGATCATCTAAACTGCGTCCAGCTGACTAATTCTAAATATGCATCTTTCCAGCACAAAAGATGCCAGCGGACTTACCTTCTTGTCCATGAAATTTCCTATCTGCTTCTCTTTATGTAACTTCGTCCTTTCCATCTCTTCTCTTCTTTCCTTCTTTCCTTCCTTTCTCGTCTCTTTCTCTCCCCCTCCCACTCTCTTTCTTTTCCTCAGATAATCGAATGACTCTCACTCCTCAAAATAAGGCACGCTGTTACCAAGTTTCCATGTTAAGCCTCCTGGTTTTTTTGCTTTGTTTTGTTTTGTTTTGTTTTTTGTTTTTTAACTTTACTGCATTTCTCCATCCCTCCAGCCCAATATCTTCCCTCCTCTGTAGGATCCTGCTGAAAGATGCTTGGTGTTTGTCAAAGCCTTACCTAGAGGGAAATTTGATCATTTCATTTACCTGTTTATCGCTTTAATTGCCTTCTCTATTTACATCTACATATATGCAAATATGTAATTTGTCATTTTAAAGACAATATTTAAATTTACATAAATGATATTATGTCCTAAATCTTTATGTCCATTAATAGCATTACACAACATTGTGTTTAAAATTTGCTCATATGGCTCTATGCCCATACGTCACATTTTAATTTATTCAGTCCCAAGAATGTGAGTCCCTCCGGGGCCTGACTTGACCTGTCATGATAGCCACACTTGTCCCTGCCTGCCTGCGGACCTGTGTGCGTGGGAACCTGGCTCCCGTGGGCCCCCAGGCTTCAGTTCTCAAAGCCTTGCCAGCACTCTCCTGAGAGAGTGTGCAGCTTGCTGCTTCGCCGGCAGTGTCGGTCTCTGCTCTCCACGTCTTGGCCAACTCCAGGAATTATTCTTTGTCAAAACTGGGCACAAAATTAGATACATTTCCTTTGAATTGTATTTATCTGGTTGTAGGTAAGTTTAATCAGCTCTTCCATTTTTGCTAACTGTTCAAGTTTCCTAGCTTTCAGAGTCTCATAATTATAGCAGCTGGCAGTTGATCAAGAGCCTGATGACTTAAATTTAAATTTCTAAATCCCTGTCTTTCAGGTAAACTTCTGAACCCAAGTTATGCTTTTTTAACTGTCAGTATCAGCTCACCACCCACCTGTCTCCCAAGTGAGTGCTGTCCTTCAACTAGATCCACTGCCCAGTCATGTGGGCTTATTCACTCTGACGTGTTCTCTGGTTGTTCAGAGGCTATTGCAGACTGAGTAATATCCATGCCAGAACAACTCTTAGTTGCTCTTGATAATTTTGTTTCTAGACCTAAAGTTAAACAAGTTTTTCCCAGAAAGTTACATTAGGACAAGCATTTGCAAACATGCCTTCCAAACTGATTATCAGCAAGACAGAGAAAGAATTTGCAAGGAAATGGATTTGAAAGCTACAAAATAATTGCTTCTAAAATCAATAAGTGGCACTACAAAAAGGTTCAAACATTTAAAAGCAATATGAAAATGCAGGTGACGGTTTCTTTGATACAGCAATTATACTCCTAATTTGCTACACAAAACAGTTCCAAGGAGGAAACTGTGATTTACCTGATGATATTCACTGCGGTCATGTCAATTTGGGAGAAATAAAACTGTACTTTTTATATTAAAAAATAAAGAAGATTAATTTGATAATGGTTAAAATTATGTATGTCTTGGGTAAAGTCCAAACTTAGACTTCTTAATTTTGCTTTTATTTTTTATTTTATTTTACTACTTTTGTCATTTCATTTAACAGCTAAAGAAATTTGAAAACAAGATAATGAAAAAGCGTAATGCTTACCTCCTAAGGTACAACATGTTTAAATGTCTTGATAAGATTCAGTGAATCTTCAGGGACAAATAGGTGGAACGTGGCTGAATAGGCAAAGGTGAAAGATGAGAAAAAGTGGCAGAACGCTGAGCCTCTAACATCTGAAAACTCATATTTTTAAAAGAGAAATTTGAAGGGCCGGGAGTTTGGCTCAGTGGCTTAAGTGCCTGTCTGACAGGCGCGAGGTTGTGAGTTCAATCCCTGGTGCCGTAAAAAAAAAAAAAAAAGAGAGAGAAATTTGGGGTTTATATATGCAATGGTCTTTAAGAGCACCTGATCTAAAATGAAATGTGTGTTGAGCCTACTATTAAAAATCAGTGCAGTGTCAGGAAATGCTACGTGCGTCCATAATTGTAGGACACAAATTAAAGTATTGACCCAGCTTGCTCCCTGGGCAGCTGAACAAGGACACGCTTGTGAGGCCCTCTTCCCTCCTAGATCACTGAGATGGGAGCTTTTCACTGAAGGAAGTCAAGGCTTCTCTTCTGGCACGTGTGACTCCAGTCCTTCACTTCTGAATGAATTCTCAGTTTGTGTGAGAATATATCCCTGCCCTCACACATCTAAATGATGACATATAATGAACTGACTTTGTGCATATTTCACTATTGGAATAGTGTGCTTACCTGTTTTATTTAAATTGGAACCCCTGAATGTCAACTAAAAATGTTGATCTGTTCATATATTGCAACCATATGTCTTACTTGAAGAGATTTACATTACTGTAATACTATCAAGATGGAAAAGTTATTATCTATATGCTGATGGTTCCTAAGTACTAATCCCCAAAGTAGACCATCTACCTCTGGAGTTCAAATCATATAAATTGTTTGCCAACAGGGCCTTCAATCTGGGTGTCTTAAAAACACCTGATATAATTGCATTTGGTAGTGAGCACAACACCTTCTCATGAAAACCTGCTACTCTTCAAAATCTCTATCCCACAGAATGACACTACTATCTCTTCCTCTCTGAAGCCATGTAAGTCTTGAATTCTGCCTCTCTCTGACTCCCGCAATCAAGCTCTTATAAATCCTATTACGTCCTTGATGTATCAGTCAATCCCACCCATTTCCACGCAGTCCTTATCAGAGGCCTGATCACGCTCCATTACACTGGAAGTTTGATGTATGAGCTCACTGAGCAGAAAGCTTTCCGTGTTCGGGCCGCTGCCTGCTGTGCTCCCAGCACCCACCCTGGTGTCTGGGAATAAGATTTCTGCAACCCTTTTTAGATTACTGACATTTTCAAATGAAAGATAATCTCAAACATAAGTAAAAATTCATTGAAGATCAAGCTCTACTAAAAATATATTCAAAGGCTGAAAATACATATGAACCCAAAAGGAATCTATGTCTTTCTTCCTAGGACTTAAATAAAATGCACATTTATTTTTGTCTTTATGCTGGAAACTATGCAGTATATGCCTGTAAATTGTATTTCATTTCAACAACTTTGTAGATTCTTCACATTTAGTGAACAAGAGATTTAAAAAATCAATTGTATGATGGAATACTACTCAGCCATAGAGAGATAAACTTGAGACTTTTATAGGTAAAGTGATGCAACTCGAGACCATACTCGTAAGTGGAATAAATCAGATGCACATTGTGTAAACATCATATTGTCTCACTAGTGTGAAAAACCGAGAGTAACTAAACCCAAAATGTGCAACAGATATTGCGAACTGGGAAGAAACTGTCCAAAAGAAAACTGTGATGAGAGAGAAGGGAAAGGAAGGAAGGCGAAAGAAAAAATATGCATGCACATAGTTACACAGTTAGTTTCTTTTAGTTCACTGAAAATAAAATTTTGTGCTGACAGTTTTTTGGACCATATTTCATGCCTGTATCTTGCACACTAAATGACTACTGTGAATAAAGCAATACACAATGTATTAATTATTGTTATCCTCCTACTAAGCTGTTTTGAAGCTGTTTTATTGTTATTTTTACTTTTTTTTTCCTGTTGAAAATAAAAATAAAAAGAAAGAAAGAAAAGAGCCCTACAGGAATAACCCAAGGATCATCAGCTCCTGAAACTGGATCCACAGAATCAAATAGGAAGGATTCAGAAGAAATCCCTTTTCGACTCTGAATACACCTACATTTTTTGGCCAAAAATCCCACAATTTCCTTATTCAGAAGAACTATATCCTAAAGTTGACTTCAGTCTAATGCAAACCCAAAGGAATTTTGTGCAAAACTCTCCAGGGGTACTCAATTCCAAGCAAGCATTAAAACTTATAAAACCAAATGAATTAAAAACAGTGAGGCACTATCCTAAAAATCAGAATAAAAAAATCAAGTACCTTATAAGTAAGAATATCTCCAATATTATCATACTTGTTTTTCAATAAAAACAAGCATGGGAAATACACAGAAAACCTACCATTATTTTAGAGATAAGAAATAAAGACAGAGGTGGAGCTTAAAGGTGGGTCTCCTTGGTTATTATCCATCATGAGGCATACGAAGTAGATCGGCAAAGAACTCGCTCAGTCCAAGCCTATGGGTTGGTGGAGAGAAAACTCCTTTTTGTAATTTGTAGTCAGGATCTATGAGTCCCAACCATAACTGAATTTTACAAGCTATGTTTTTAGATGCTTTACCTGTAAATGTCCAATATAATATATCCATTTTACTAATTAGACTTGGTTTTTTAGTTTATAAGTGACATGAAATTAAAATAAAATTTAAATGAATATGTTTAGAAAAAATTATACCAAGAAAAGCCATACATTCAGACTGATGATTACACAGAGAATACTTAAATATCTTAGATAAATATCTGGAAGCTGATGGCCACCACTTTGAGCACCTTTTGTAATTTTAGAGGCCAAAAGTAACTTGTGCCAATCTTGTGATGTCTCAATAAATTTAGTATTAAAATATTTACACAAGCTTTTCTTTACTGATGTGTGTACACATGTTTTGGTGTACTCTCTCTTTCTCTCTTTGAATACTTATTTAATAAGAGTGCTGCCTAGAACATATACTCAATCATTTTAAATTAATCCTGAAGCAACATTTTTAAAACCATCTGAAGAAATTGCAAATAAAATACATTTTAAGTAATTCTTAAAGCTGCTTCACATAAACATGAGTCATTGAATACAATTTTATGAGTCCAGGGCTACAGCACCTGAGCTACAGAACCTCCTTTGAATGGAATCTTAAAAAGTAAAACAAGAGAGACATTTGGAATATACCTGACAAAGAGTTCCTACAATCTATAAGAAAAATATTAAGGTACCAATACATACATTTTAAAAATGTATTAACTGAGACCTTACATGACAAAAAATGAATAAACATAAAAATACACCAATAGCAAATGGTAAATAAATTTAAAAACTGAGAATGTGGAATGAAATTTTGGGTAAGATTCCACAGTGATCTCCCCATAGGCAAACACTAAAACAGGCAGGAGTCATGAGTTATTTATCTAATTTAAGATTGTTCAAAGGGGCTCATACGGTATCTAAACAGGATAACTGCTAAAGGACAATATAGAAGTGAAGTAAATATAGCAACTAGTCTTCCCCTGCTGTGAGAATAAGAATGATTTGTATTCTCCACACTCACTTTTCATGCATTTCATGTTTTCTACAGTTAGCAGGGGTCAATCAGGTTCAGCATGCTCAGTGATCCAGACACTTGACCCCTATAACCAACAGAGAAAAAATCCTGGCTACTGCTCCAGCTGGACACAGACCTTGGCAGCATCCACATGGTGCTGGTTTTAGACTCAAGGAGAATGCATGAGTTTGGAGGTTAAAAAGGCTTCCACCCCAGTTTCAGAAGGCCTAGAAGGCCAGGCAGTGTGCCCCCGAGAGGGCAGTGTGTGAAGATGTCAAGGTGAAGCCAAAGGTGCAATGGAGAACCCAGAAGTTTGGAAAGGCCAGGAACGTGGGTCATCTAAGGAAACCCGCAAGGAGCAAGCAAAGCCAGCCCAAGAGAGAAGTGTGGGAGCTACAACCACCAGAAGTACCATGGGGGTGGAGCCACACAAGCCTTTTGGAGCTCACAATTTGATACAAATTGCTTCAGATGCTGGACATGGAACTATAGGACTTAACAGTCCCCTGCTGGATTTTGAACTTGCTTAGATTCCAATGCTTTGTATTCCCATTTGTAACTTTTGGAATGGGAATGTTTATTTTGTGCCATTACACATTGGAAGTTTTTAACTTTGTTTTCATTTGTATTGGGCTTTGCTGATGAGAGTTTGCCTTCCATCTCTAGGGAGACTTGGGACTTGAACTTTTCAGTGATGCTGAAACTGTTAGGACTTTAGCAACACTTGCCGATGGGCTAGATGCCTTTCCCATAAAGGGATGTGCATGAGGCTTTGGAGGGCCAAGGATAGAATGCTGTGATTCTAATGTAGTGCAGTGTGGATAGACTTAATACTAGCTCTTAAGGATTGTTAAAACTATGTTATAATGTTCAAGTTGTGAAATGATAAGAATAAGCATGCCTTTGTATCTGGAGGCTGATTTAAAGAAATGTGTCTGGTTACCAAACTGACAAGGGCTGGATGTTATAGTTGATACATTGTCAACTTGAGAAGTTTGAAAGTTTAACTGAGAGACTCCACAGGGAGTCAGGATTCTTACTTTGTAAATATCCTCATCCTATGCAAGAGATCTCACAGAGAATTTGTGAGTGCTACATCTTCCTTGGAGGGTAGGGGTGTCCTGTGTACAATATAAGTGAGGGGAAGAGGCTGATTTTCCTCTTTTGCTCTGGCTGCTGCCTTGAAGTGTTGCCCCTGTGCCACGCCACCCTGCCTTGGAACCAGCTGATTATGGACTGAAACCTCCACAGTGAGCTAAATAAAACTTTCCTTCCTAAATTTTGGGTGTTGGGTATTTTGTCCCAGCAATGAGAGAAAAGTAACTAAGACAACATGTATCAGATATTATGAAACAGGAATAAAATGCTCAATTGGGAAGGGGAACTAAGGAGGAGAAGGAGGGGCGCAAGGAAGGGCAAAGAAAACAACAAAAGAAGAAAAAATGGAAACCAAGGTTTTGTAAGTAAGAGGGGAAAAGGGACTAAAGGGAGCATAGGGTATGGGAAAAAGAAAAAGAGAAATTTAGATAAATCATGTACAAGTACAAAGTCCTTATGATGAAAGTGATCATTATGTATATTTAAAATGTACTGATATGCTCAGTTAATAAAAAAAGAAATAATGAATTAACATTGGGTCATCACTGTAGGAATTATAAAATTCTAACTTAAGAAGTCAGTAACTGGGGGAATTAGGAGAGAGGGATCGAAGCAATACTTTTTACATTTTCTGCAAACCAAAAATTGTTCAAAATAAAAATGTCAGAATGATGACTCTTTTCTTTTTTTTCTTTTTCGTGGCACCAGGGATCGAACTTGCAACCTCGCACCTACCAGTGCAGGCGCTTAAGCCACTGAGCCAAACTCCCTGCCCTAGTTTTTTGAGGCAGGGTCGCACTGTGTAGCTCAGGCTGGTCTTGTGCTCGCGTTGTAGTCCAAGCCGGCCTCGAACTCACAACGCTCCTCCTACCTCCACCTCCCAAGTGCTGGGATTAAAGGCCTGCACCACCACGCCCGGCTAGAATGTTGACTCTTAACATTAGTAATACTGGAATTTTCTTTTAAATTATCAAAGAATGATGTCATTGTGTTTATCATTATATAAGTATTAAACATTTTTATTACTTATATTCTTAAAGATTGCTTTGTTCACAGTATTTATGACTTATAGTAATGTTCCAAAAATAATTGGGATAAATCAATCAAATTAAATACTCTTCATTCCTAAAGATTCTCACAAAACTTCTTTCATATATTATAGGTTCAAAATCATTACAAAAATGAGAAAAAAATGCATAAACATAGGTATTTAAATTGGAGTAAAAAGTGAAGATAGAAAATCCGTCTCCTCGTTTAATTCACTGGCTTGTCTTCTCACTTTCCCTTGTGTAGAAGGAAGCGATTAGAATAGGAGTTGTATTAGGGCACAGTTTCACAGTAAAGAAACTCATTTACTCCTCTGAGAACACTGAGCCTGTCCTTGAATTTCAATGAAGCAAGTTTTCTGTTTTTACAACTTGCCATGCAAATTATTTCCTCTTCATTCAAATAATTTCAATAGGAATGATTTAACTGTTAATGAATTTCTTCCTTGCCACCAATGTGGCTATCATACCCCAAGCACAGGTAGACACAGGAATGCAGAGATTCGATGCTGGCCTCTACTCGGAGGCCCGCGGCAGCCTCCACACAGCATGAGTGTGTCGGGAACAGTTGAGTCCAAGACACATCACACTCACGCTGGACGCCTCTGTCTCGCACCAGCTGTGTGCGCTGTGTGTGACTCGCTTGGCGTCTGAAGCACGTCAGAAGCTGCAGAGACATTCGGTGTGTATGCGTGACAGTGGCCAGTGATTTTAGAACTCAACCAGCCCTTGGCAACATTTGGCTCTGCTAATTACTGTTTACCAAATTAACTGTTTGGATAAATCACATCACAGCTCTGAACTCAGTTTTCTTATCTGTAAAATGAGGATAGTAAGGCCTATTCTTTGGGTTGAAATGAGATGCTATTAAAATGTAAGCTCCACAAAGGCTGGGATGTTTTTCTATTTGATTAATTGTCATAGCCCTAGTACCTAAAACATGCCTCATGTACATTTCATATTCAGTGTATCTGTAATATCTATCTGTATCTCTATATTAGTTAAATAGGTTAAATTAGCTAATACCTGGTGGATCAAAGGCAGGTCAGATAACTTAATTTGGAAGTTGTAAACATAGCTCAGTGATACAAGCTCACCCAGTTTCAATCCACAGTACTGCAAAACAAGCAAACAGTTCAGTTTTTAGAAATCCTGCCGGGATTATGTCTTAGTTACTCTGCTCTTTGCTGAGACAAAATACCCAATACCCAAAGTTAAAGGAGGAAAGATTTATTTAGCTCACAGTTGGTAAAGGTTTGTTCATAGTTGGCTGACTCCAAGGAAGGGCAGAGGGGCATCACAGAGGAGAAACAGTCCATGTCAAAGTAGGACAGAGAGAAGGCAGCAAGGAAGTGTGCTATAAGCAACAAGCAACAAGCGACCGGCAATGGAAACTGCAGCTCTTTCTGTCTCTCATAGATCATCTGGGCTATTCTTAGGGTGGGTCGTATTCACACCTGTAATTCCAGCACTGCCTAGGAGTCAATTCCAGAATCACACCTTTGATCCCAACAGCACACATACCAGGTCCTGCCTCCTCCAAAAAGCCCCATGAATGCCTGTGTGAGGTGTTGCAGGGACATCTAGACACAAGCCATAACAGATTGTGTCATTATTACTATTTGTGATGAAGAGTTTAGGCAAATATAAGTTAAATAATTTGGTAAGATGTGGCATATGATGAATTCAAACCCAGCCAGACAAGTTTTGGTGATCCACATGCCAAACATTACTAATGTATGTACTGCACCTAAAGCAGTGCTTAATTAATAAATTAATAAATGGTCATATCTGTTGTTAGAATGGAATCACTTAAAGTGCAATGTATCAGTCAGTGATACCGTCATGTCTGTTTAATAAGACACTAGCAAAACAAAGCTTGAAATTGCCTAGATATTCATTTTTGATTTAAACTATATATTTTTCTGCCTTAGGTACTCTTTTATAAAAAAAGAGGTTGGCAAACTTCTAACTCATAGCAAAACTTTTACACTTACGAAAATGAGAATAATTCAAGAACACTTAATTAATCTATACAGACCACTAGATTGTTAATTACGTTTTCAAATTATGGGTCATGAAGACACAAGTTGTCTTCCTTATTTTTAAAATGTAAAAACAAATTCTACTTTGTATGTAACATAAATGTATGTGACTGTCTTATATCACATATATTTTCCTTCTTTTGGATATGATTCAAAAAGTTTCATTTCTTGGTAAGCCAAGCAGTCCTGAGTATAAGTGCTGAGTTTACAGCCGTTTTCACTCCACCTGCCACCCTCGTTTCCAAATTTATGAGCTAAAGTTTACAAGTTGTCACTGGCAAGTAAAGAGAAGCAAAAGTAAATATGCAAAGGTACATTAATGTAAATGAATTTCAAAATCAACAGCAATCCAATGGCTTCTTCCAGATGCAGCACTACCATGGAGGGAGGCTGAGCCCCACGACCAGAAAAAAGCATCAAACACCAGAGAGGAATGTGCGGCTTTTGGTTGAGATGAACTTCTATGATTTCCCAGTTTTTCTCTTCTTTCTCTGATTCCGTTCTCCAGGTCCTGGACTGTGGTTTACAGTTCTCTGCATTTCCTGCAGTGAACGTGGCCGTGCGAGCAGGGGATTAGGCAACGGAGCACGATTAGAAGTAACACACACTCCGACTGCTTTACGTGCTTAAAATGCAGTGTCTTCTCTTCACCTTTCATCCTTTCATTCACGTTATGTTGTGGATTTGAAGCAGAGGCTTGGCACAGTAACGATGTGGAAGCACTCTGTGTTCTTATGGAGCAGAGTTCTTTCATCCTCTTTTGGACCATGGTACTTAAATATTTTCACATTTGCACATTGGCAAGCAGCAGTACTGCTCCCTGTTTAAATCATAAAATGTTAATTATGTTTGTCCCATAAACTTAGCTTGCATTTTAGATAATATATCCCAGACCTGAGTGTGAATAACAACATCATTACAACTCCTAGCAACAAGAAGAACCAAAGCTTGCTGAGCATATCCCTTGCGCTGGACGTCGTTCCCTGTGTTTACAAAGCGTGATGTCATTTACACCTCAGAACAACCCAGTGATATATACATATAGTATCATGATACCATGGATGTATTATTCTGAGACTTAGAAGACAATTTTCATAAGAAATTTGCTCTCCATCACAAGCCAGGAAATGAGAAAGTTAGGACCAAAACTCAGTTTGGGATGACCAAAAATCATCTGAACTTCACAACAAATGAATTCCACTCTTATTCTCAAGATCTTTTAGTGCCTCATTTAGAAGAAAATCTAAACAAACTCACTCGACTCTATTAATGAACTTCAACTGAAAAGGAAGTGTTGTTATATTTTCAGGATATTGAATTAATTTGTACTAATGCAATTATTTTCCATTTTGCTTCATTTACTCACAAAGTGCCTATTAGCACTTACTTTGTGAAGGCCGTTGTTATACTTAGAAAAACAAACTAGTATTGATTGTATTAGTTCAAGTAGGCAGATTTGTAAGGTGAGTGTGTATGAGTGAATCATTACATGATACTATTCCATAATATTCATTTAAATGATTATAAAATGGGGAATGCAGAATTGCTTTAGGGTGTCTGGAAAAACCTAATGGATTTAGATTAATAGAATTTACTTATTCATTACTTATTAAATTTATATATAGCCCCACATTGATGGGGTTCCATTTTGTGTTTTGATAAATGTATACCTATGTAAGAGCATAAGAATTTTGGTTGATCACAAAAAATGATAAGATTTGGTAAGACTGGGGTGAGGATCTCAAGCAGGAGATAAGCAGTGTAAACAACAGCTTGGTCCTAAAACTTAGTGCAACATATTATGTAAATTCTGAGAAATGAACTTAGTGAAACTGAAGATAAGCGCAGATAGAAATGCAGTAAGGGGCAGTCAATACAGCCTGAAGCTAGGATGTAACGATAGTGGTGTTTCAATATAGAACACTTGATTGTCAAGAAACTCTGTGAGAATGTTACCTGGATCACAAGACTAACCTCGCATTTTAGAAAGAATAGTTGATCTGATTCATGGGTTGGACTTAAGGAAAAAACAACTAAAGAGAGGAAAATGGGTAAGATGTTCAAGAAATCCAAGCATAGGGTAAATACAAAAATAGTGATTTGGAAGTGGGGTAAAAATGTTAATAATGCTAAATACGTTATGCTAGCATTGCCCAAGGATGAGTAAAAGGGGTACTGGAACTGTTACCCTACATCACAAATCACTATTTCTATTCAAAATTCACAGAGCTATGGGAGATGTTACTGGAGGGCCCTGATCGCTAGATGTTTCACCCTTTAGGTGCATATGTGGGTGTATGCATTTAGGATCAAACCCAGGACCTTGCACATGCCATACATGCAGTCTACCACAGAGCTGTCCCCTTACTCACGAACAATTTCTGACAGTGTAGGAGAAGGAAGGTGGCAGGGGGACACAAAAGAACACAGTAAAAGATGTTAGAGAATGACTGGGAGAGAAGCCTTTTTCTTTCCTGCTTTTATCCATGTTTTGTTCATTTTTATTTGCTTTCATAATTTAAAAAATAAGTGCCAAGCTAAAAATTGATTGATAAATGGTCCTTAACTAGACATGGAAATTCCTCAAATTTCTCAATATCTGAATTATTTTAATAATTGAGAAATTGGTATTTTATATCTATATCTATATCTATATCTATATCTATATCTATATCTATATCTATACAAGCTATTTTTAATGTCAGTGTAAGTGACCAAATCCTAGGTTTTTTCCTTCTGTTCTATCATCGTCTTTCCTTTATGCCAAGAAAATTCATTAATAGGAATAAAAGTGCTCACCCTCAATGCAGCATGTGATCGGATTGCATAATCACCTGTATTTATACTTTACCAGACAGGGATTTGGACATATATATGCTCCTGAACTTATTTTTAGCCTCAGGTAAAAGAAATCAAAAGTATACTTCTCAACCTAAAGTTTGCCAGTTTTCAGTGCAAATTTTATTTTTGCCTGCATATGTATATTTGATATCAGCTGCTTCAGATATGAAAATATTGATGCCCATTGGCTTCATTCCAATGTGTAACCTCTGTTGTACTGTAACATGTGCAGTAAAGCTGATTCAAGTATTAATCATTTTCTTACCATGGAGAAAGTGAAGTGAGGGATCCCAGAAATCCCTTCAAGCAGAGCTCCATCTCTCACGGCTCTAATTTCCTCAAGTCTCTGAGGTGATGGTTATACAGGGCAAGACAATTTCAAGCTTCTCACTTGCAAAAATAAAATATGGAACTAGAAACACAACAAACATTTTTTTCTTATTTTAAATTATTCTTCCAAACACTTATATCTGGGCAAGAAATCAACAGCTCAATTCTAATGAAGTACATAAAGTGTATCCAATGAAAAGTGACAGTGGAAATCAGATAAAACTGAGACATTTTGTTAATTTTCCTTCTCTCTCTTCACAAATGGTCCAGATTTAACATACGTGTGCAAAGGTTCAGCATTGTTCTCTGGCCCCAAAACATATTTGAAGGGAGAGAGAGAGAGAGAAAAAAAGACTTTACCAACAAAAGGACACCGCTTATTCTTGGGTGAGCTTGTTAGTATGTGCGTCTGCACACCAAGGGACAAAGAGTAAATCACATATTCCTCAGTCATAAAGACACCTTCAGTCATAAACAGAGGAGGTCCAATGGCGATTATGATGGAAAGGAAGCTAGCAGCTTTATGAGGACAGTGGTTGTAATGAAATTACTATTACAGGAATTAGTTGAAACAGAAGGAATAAAGTGAGCACCAAGTAGGAGACAAGGGCATTGAGTGTGGTCACTGAATGTCAGAGTTTTAGTAGCTGAATTGGCCAACATGACAAAATAAATAAGTAAAATGGGTGGAAAAAAGGGTTATGTGAATGACATCACTGGACCAGAGAAAGTACAAGGAATAAATAAAAGACATTAAAAACCTAAAATCAACAGAGTAATGCAACCCAGAAATGTTTGAAGATATTGCCCAGTGTTGTCCATAACAGCAAACACAATCGTGCAGGGGAAGCAAATCTGAGACTGAGAACAATGCACATGAAATCTGATAGCACAAGCCCTGGCATGGCAAGGAGTTGTAAGAATCCCAGAAATGTAAACTATAGGACACAGGAAAGAATTAAGGTAGCAAAAGGCAAAAATTTTGTCTCTAAACACCAGTGAAGAAAGGATTTGCCAATCCTTTCCTCTGGACGAACTAGTGATTAACCCAGAAGACGCCTGCAGCAGCCCTTTCTTCTCTTCCTCCTCCCTCCCCCTGCTCCTTCTTCTCCTCCTCTCATTCTTTAAAGGCACTAATCCTAGCGTGAGATTATTAATCTAAATTAGTTACCATCTAAAAGTTCCAGCTTTAAGTATCACATCGGAAACTAGGACTTCAATGTATAATTTTCACCAAATTTCAAAATCTTACTCTAATATCATTTTTATTATTAGTGCATATCAATTATACAGAATAGTGGGACATACTTGTAAATGCATATAATACACATTGATCATTTTTGTTCCTTCCTTATTTTTTTACATTTTTCTCCATTATTAATTCTTTTAAAATCTCTATATCTAGAAATTAAGAAATGGTGTGATAAATCTTTTACCTTGCTCTTTATTTTAAATTCAAATCTTTGGTTACAGTTTTTAATAAAAATTCTCTCTCTCCAAAGTTTTCTGTTTCTCATCTCATCATCATTTTTTTAAAGAGTGTTAAAACATGGTTTACAGAAACATCATCGTTTCTTTTTAAAAACAACATCAAACTAAGGACAGACTGAAGCTCTCTGCAAAAATAAAAAACTCATAAAGGAAATTTTAGTGTGTTTCCTCTTCAAATTTTTATTATTAAAGGAGATTGCTGTCATCCTCTACACAAAATCATGACAAAAAATGTGCTCAGTCTCATGTATATTCTTCACCTTACATGAAATAAAGGTTGGCTTGACAATGTAATTTAATGTCTTCTTGCTCTTTCTGGTTTACCTTCTGCTCACCTAGCATCTAATGTCATTTATTACTGATGAAGTATGGGGAGCTTAACTGCACAAAGGAGTGGATAAAGGTCCCAGCTCCCTGTCTTTAAGCCATCTGTCTGTCCTTCCTTCCTTGCTTTCTTGCTTCCTTCCTTCCTTCCTTTCTTCCTTTCTTCGTTCTTTCTTTCCTTCCACCCATCTATCCATCCATAGCATCTATCTATCTATCTATCTATCTATCTATCTATCTATCTATCTATGAAACCATCCATTTCATCTGTTTTCAGAGCTCCCCAGAGATATCTGGTTCTAAGTCTTCATGGTAGCAGTGGACTTGACTGTCTGCTTTTTAACGTCTTCATCCTCTTTCCTGATTCATTCCTCCACACCCCTGTATTTCTTGTAAGTACCTCCCAAATAAACTGCTTCCAGTCAAATCTTGGTTCAGCATCTACTTCTGAAAAAATTAAAAATAAAGAGGACCCATGCTGCCTCAGCTGTGTGAAAATGGCAAAACAGTACTCTTCTAACTTAAAACAGAAAAAAGGTTTCATTAGAGAACAAGGTATTAGTATGAAACTGAGAAGAGTGATCCAACACAAGGGAAAGATTTTCTATTAAACTGAGCAGTAATGTCTTTGTAGTATAAATCCTATTTTTTTCTATGTAGTTAAAAAGCAAAAGTAAAAAAATACTCTCATTAAATGACCCATGCAAATTCTGTACTGTTGGTGACTTCCTATTTTTGTTTACTTCAATTCATTTAATTTCAGATATTTATTCAAGTCAAGCAGAATTGACAATAGCAAAGAGAATTGATGAATGTACTGATGATTTTATTGAGTAGTTGGGGAATAGCTATCCAGAGGAAACAAAATTGATCATCACTGCATAGCATACTTAGCTTTTGAAGTAAGTGGAATTAGATAAAAATATAAATTAAAAAATTGAGAAATTCTGCTTTATGCGCCCTCTGCTAGGATCACCATATTTCTGCTCAATATCAGATCTCAAGATTTCAGTTGTCTTTCAAAGGTCGATGTCATCTAGATTTATTTCTCTATCTTTGATTACTCTTCCGAATTCTGGAATCCCTGGCCACAGGGATAGGAACACCTAATGCAGTTTCTGTCTGACCACACTGTGAGTTTCACAAGTTAACGAACGGGCATTGCTCGCCACTACATTGTGGATCCCACTTTCTACTTCCCATCTCCACTTTGACTTTAAACAGGCATCTCCAAGTCTTTTATGGTTCAATGGGAACCCTTGTTTTTGTCCCACAAACTTAACCTCGTCCCCCAATCTTTTCTGAAAATTCTATAAATAGCCCACTTATTTAAGAACATGAGTCTTACTGAATCCATCATCTAATTACATCACCTGTACCTGCAGCCTGTGTCGACAGTGGTCTACTCTTTCCCTCTTCATTGCCCCCAGAAGAGTAAGCCTATCACATTTCTCCTTTGCCGTCACTCTTCTTTCACTCTTGCTTTCATGTGAGTCATTCTAGTCAGTGGCCAGCACGATGTTTCTGAAAGAGAAATAAATTAGACCACGCATCTTTCCTTTTGCGAACCCTCCAGCCACCTGCAGCACAGTCAGCGCGGTCATCCTTGTCACGGCCTGGTCTTCCTCGTTTCTTTTTCAGCACCGTCACCCTAGAATCCTCTCTCCCACTGTCGTTTTCTCACTCACCATGTTCCAGCCTCTACAGCCACATTATGTATCTCAAACAGCAGAGTTCTTTCTTTTATGGCTGACATTTGACATACTTTTTATCCATGTCTACACAGGACGGCTTGTTCTTGCTCTTTGAGTCTCACTTCCAACATTCCTACCTTCTTGAAGCTTTTTTTAGTACTCAGTCTCAACCAGTCTCTGGACACTTTCTGTGGCCACAGCTGTAGGAACACCTAATCCAGTGGTGTCTGACCACTCTGCGAATTTCACAAGTAGAGGAAGTCATCATGCTGCTGCCACGGTAGAGTCTGGCAGCTGCATCACCACTAGGTACCAAGCAGGTGCACAATAAAAACATCAGAATGAATAAATGAGTAAATGAAAAAGAATGAGTCACCTAGCAGTAAATGGTGTGTGTGTGTGTGTGTGTGTGTGTGTGTGTGTCTGTGTGAGAGAGAGTCAAAAACAGAAAGAGAGAGAGACAGAGATGACTTCGGAGCAAATCAGTAGGCCAGGCATCCCTCAGTAAGATCCTTCACACTTGACCTTGAAGAAGCACGGGTTTTGTCCTTGGAAAGGAGGAGAAACTCATGCAGCAGCCCTACACTTCAGGTGGATACTCGGAGCCGAGCGGCGCGTTCTAGGACCCCACAGAGGGATGCTAACAGCGCTGGCAGGACCTGCATCTACAAGCTGAATTGAGATTTTACTCAGAGAACAAGAAATTGTTGCTTGTATTGGTGAACAGCTAGAATAAAGTATCTAAATAATTTAGACCCTCTTCTTAGAATAAAAGCCATAGGATGTCTCCTGGTATGCTACGTATTTCATCCAAATCAGTGTCTGCAACAAGAGTTAAAAGCAAGAGCTCCGAGACAGAAAGTGTCCGGATGCGGTAATGTGCTTCCTGTCTGACCAGGAACAGCTCCTTAGTCTCTCCTCTTCTACTCCAAATCAAATGCTTTTTGTAGGATTAATTTTAAGAACATGCATAAATCATTCAATGACATATTCAACACTGGATTAATAAATATGGAATTGTTGCCACTATTAATATGTTGGAACCTAGCACCTGATGTGAGTTCCAGTCATGAAGTTTAGACCCCACCTTTTGTTTCTGCAGTATCCACCAGCTTATTATCTTGTCTCTCCACCCACATCTGGGCTGACAAATGCTGGTATGAACGCTGAAAGTAGCAGAGTGTTAGGCTTAGTTTTAGAAACGCTTTGTGAGGGAGAAAAATAAGTAGAATTATATTGTCAGCAGTAGAATAGTAATGTTTTGCATGTCACAATTGACATATACAAGTCCTAAATTCAGTGAAAATTATAAAATGGAACTAGGTCAATATAACTTTTAAAGCTACTTCTTTGTGCTTTTCACAATGAGATGAATGCACTCTTGAAAAGTTTATTTACTTACAAAGCTTCAGCATTGATATTGTGACTCAGAGCTCTGTATGTTGATAAAGGGAAGCATGAAGGCATACGTGGTCTTAGTTCATAAAGGAAGGGACAAAATTGATAAATAATTCAAATATAATATCCCACAATGTTAAGCGCTGGAAAAGAAATTGCATGATTCCATAGGATTCCATAATAAAGACAGATCCTTAGAAACTTAAATTTCTTTTTTTCATTTTAAAGAGAGAAAAGATAAACAAACAATGAAGCTGAGTTTCCAAATAGGTTAATGGGACAGTTGCAAAAGTTGATACATTACATATTGTTGTCTTGGTAGTAGTTTTTCATGTGAACTACAACTTTAGAACATATTATCCCCATGGCAAAATAAGAACAAGGATCCATTATAGGTCAAGTGGAATGTTTTTGAAGAGAACTTACTAAGACTGCATTTATTTTTCAGGATGACCTTAGTACAGTAAATTTAACATAGTCCCATAGTCTTCAGTAATCATTCGTATATTCATGCATGTATAAATACACTTAAGTGTCTTAGGTCATATAGAAACATACCCGAGATTGAGTAATTTATAAAGAACAGAAGTAGATTTCTCAAGGTCGTAGAGACTGGGAAATTCAAAATCCTGGGGCTGATAGCTGTCTGGGCTTCTCGTTCCAGCCGGGGGCGGTCCGGGGGCGGTCCGAGGTCTGGGAGGGTAGTCCGGGGGCGGTCGAGGGAGCGGTCCGGGGAGGC